>VWYI01045505.1:97274-148930 GCA_013399455.1 Anthoscopus minutus
CCGCCGCCCGCCCGCCGCGCCGGGCATCGCGGGGCTGGGGCTGCCCTGCGCCTGCGCTCGCTGCCCGCATTAAAAACTTCCTGCGTGCCTCCCGCCGCCTGGGGGGTGCCGTGTGGGGGCCGGCGGGCCCTGAGAATGTTGCTGTGATGGTTTGGGGTTTTTTCCAGGGTTTTTTTCGTCTTGGCGTGGGGGTCTGCGCCCCCGCCGCGCACCCAGAACTTCAGGCGCTCGCTCGGGGAGCGGCGACGACCGCTCAATTCTTCCCCCCGCCCCAGTCCCGGGGGCGGCGGTGTCCCCGCAGACCCCATCCCACCGGGGGCGGCTGTCCCGGCGGATTCTCCATCCCAGCCCCGGGCCCGCTCCCGGAGCCGCCGCGGAGCTGCCTGGCGCGGATCGGCGCGCAGCCCGCAGGCTGCCTGCTTCCCTCCTGCCTGCTTCCCAAACGCCTCGGCCAGCCCCGTCCTCTCCCTGTGCCTGGCGTGCATTCCTGCCCCTCTTCTTGCTTCTCCACATCCCCACGCGTGATGCATGCATGCGAGGAACTTTACAACACAATATTGCTTAAATATATAATATATATGTGTGCATATTAAAACATTTCGTGCGATTCCCATGCCGATGACATGTCCTCGCGGGTGTGAGGTTTGTTTGGCTGCTGCTGTGCTTTTCCATTGATGCTTTCCTTTTTCCTTTCCCCCCCCCTCCCCGTTCTTTCTTTCTTTCTTTCCCTGAGGGTTGTTTTCCTGTAACTTATCTCCGAACGCCAAGTGCTGCCTGGTGCCTTTCGGAGCACAGAGGTGCATCCCTTGGGTGCCGGTTTTCGGATGGTCTGGCTTAGGCTGGGAGGGAAAAGCTACTTTCTGTTTTGACATTGAGTGGATGTGACGAGCTGTCCTTGTCGTGTGAAGATGCAGGTCTGTGATCCCCGGGATTTTGGGTTCAGGTCTCTGTGCCTCCCCGGAGGGTGGAGAAAGGTCTGGAGGAAGGGACTTCTGGAGATGGATGGTGGTGTTTGTCGTACACTTCATAAACAGTGTGCTCGTCGTCTCCGAGATGATTTTATTTTTCCTGCTATGGTCTCATTTATTAAACTGAAAATATCCCTTTAACGCTGAAGGCGGATTTATCTTCCCACCACAACCAAAAATGATGGAGCTCTGGTCATGTAGTTGGCTGCTTATCTTTTGTTACTGTATATGAAAACTGCATAGAAAAAAAAACAGCGTTCTGGTAACTAGATTAAGGGGTATTTAATCACTTTTTCATCAATGAAGGAAAAAAACATGCCTGTTTGCTGCAGGCTTATTACTTGTTTAAATGAAAGATTATATAGAGCATATTTCCAATAAATGAAGAAACTTTCTTTTTCCTGGTAGTCATGAAAACAACTGAGCAATTGTGTGTGTGTAGACACGTGTGAATCTCTTACACCGATTTAAACATGTTTATCAGCCTCGTCTTTTGAGGTACTTTCAAAGACCCAAACTACTGTAGCTTTAATGTGACTGCAGATAACAGTATTATTGTTTCTTATAATTAGCAATCACCTGAAACTTTAAATCCTTCTTGAAAGATAGGATCTGTGTGAGAAAAAGGGTAGTGTTCCATAAGTGTTACTCTTTTTTTTATTATTGTTTGCCTCCAAACCAAAGCAACAGTGTGTCTATTATTGTTGTATTCTGGCTTCAGCTGCTAATAGCTTTTTTTTTCCCATGTGGAGAAAAATCAAGTACAGCAATATTTTACTGTGACATTTATCTGCATCAAACTTTAGTTATGCTCGGGAGGTTGTTTAATGTTCTCAGAATAATGTTCAGGTTTGTGGCTTTTTGTTTGTTCATTCTTAAAACCTGTTCTTATTGTGTGTATTTCTAGAAGTTGTCTTCAGTTTAGGATGAAATATTGGAGCTATGCAAATAATTTAGTGACCCAACCAGAATGAGACTTAGCCTGCATATGTAAACTGTGCTTTTCATTGCCTTATTTTGCGTAGCTGTTTTTTTCCCACGACATCCATGTTGATATTTCCTAATAATGCCTATAGTATTTTAATTGAAATATAACATTTGGTGTTTGAATAACTAACTTTCTGAAAAATTGAGGATATCATTGTGATTTATTAAAAAGCAGAAGAACATGCTGTCATAACCCAGTAGTTGTCTTGCAAGTAATGACCTGTAACACCTAGTTTGGATAAATTTTTGTTCATGTTCATTTTGCTTACAATAAAGGGTCTTAAATGAGATACAAACTGGGCTCTTGGTCTCAAACTGCCTGACTTTCCTGCATTTGTTGTCTTCAGTAGATTATGAAATGTGTTCACAGTGTGTCAACCTTTCCCGTAACAACAAAACCTATGAGCAAATGTTCAGTGTGAATTATATTACCAAAATAAAATATTCTATAGTTGTCATGGTTACAAATAGAGGCAGGGTTACTGGTTTTTATCTGCATGCTGGGGAGGGGGGATCTAGTTGTGTCACTTTTTAATTACATTTCTAATGAGTGATGGTCATACTTCAGATACTCAATATATTAGATACATGGCACAGTGAATTAGATTTTGTCAAAGTCTGGCTGAAATGAAACAAAAAGTGGTGGTGTGCAGGAACAAACCCTTGTTCATTTGTTTTTTCAAAGCGAAATCTTGAGGAAAGAAAGTAACCAGCTCTATTTTGTCTTGACTTCTAGATTAGCATGCTGCCAGGGTTGCTGCTCTTCTTTGAACAATAATAAAAAATATATTGCATGTATGTTGACTGGAAATCTTCTCAATGAAAGGAGAGGAAGGCACGGATCTGGGAATTAGATGTGATTTTTGGGTTTACTGAGTGCGGTATCTGGGGCTATCCCTTTTAGTGCCTGTTTGTGAGGAGAATTCATTACGCCCAGGTTTGCTGTGATAGTCTCTCCGGTGCTGTTTCTCTGCTCCCACGCGTCCTCCTCTGCCAGGTAGCGATCCCTGGTGTCCCTGGGAGTCACTCAGCTTTGGGCTGCGCTGGCAGCCACCAGAATCAGGACTGTGACTGTTTGCAGTGTTTGGCGCTTATCCCGGTGCTGTGTCTCTCCTTCTCTGTGCTCATCTGCAATTCAGTCTTGTCCATGCCTACTTGTTTTCCTGACCTTTTAATTTAGTTCCGATACCTGATGGACCCAGTTCTTCTGAAGCACAGAAAAAAAAAAATGGACCAAAAGAATTTTTTTCCTTCCCTTCTTGCCTTTCTGTGCTGTAGTGGAAACTCACAGCATTAAGGTGGCAAAAGTACCCCATGATCTGTAAATGGAGAGAGAAGTTCCAGGCTGTTTCACCTTGTTTAACCCTTGTAACTTGCATCATACTCTTTTTACGCAATTTAGTTTTTAATCTTAAAACTCATTTGGAGTTTTCTGTTGCACTTTGGAGTTTTGGTCTCTCTTTTTAGTATTTTTGTTGAGGTTTTCTATCATCCCTTCTTTAGGCTGAGCATGGTCTTACTTGAGATCTTATAATGACTTGTCTGCTAAACTCCATCGATCACTTGGATTTGCTGCTGCAGGCTGTGGACCCACAGAGCCCAGACAGCTGAGGGCCTGATCCCAAAGCTGCTCTGTTTGCAGAGCCTCAACTTCATAGTGCAGCACTGAACTCTACATCATTTTCAGATCACTAATTTTTTGTGCCATAGTTGAGACTTCTAGCTAGCTAAAAATCTCAGCATGTGTTAGTTACTTACTTGGTCCTTCTACTTTTTTTGGTTTTCCGTCCAGATCTTCCATTTTGCACAGTGTGCTGGTTCAGTAATCTTAAATATGACATGGTATCATTAAGTTCTGATTTATTTTATGATTTATATTATGTGATTTATTTGTGTATGTAATCACTTCCTTAATGTACTCACCTCTCTGCAGAAGAAAGATAGTGTGAAACCTATATCCTAAAGCCCATAAGCATACAAATTAGGTAATGTTGAATATACCTGCAGGTAACTGAACTACTGCATTAACCCTTTGTCACATCTTTTAAGAAATCTCTTGTTTTATGTTGGCTTACCCAGTGTGGAGAATGGTTTCATTGTCCCTTAGTGCAGTTAACTCTTCCATAAAGTTACTTGAAGGAAGGTGGAGCTCCTGTGTGGAGGCTTAAGATGCTCTTCCCAAGAAGTAAACTGCCAACAGCAAATGCGAGTGTGAGGCTGTATGAAATATAAGCAGCTTTGACATGCTTCTGTCACTTCTGTGTTTCCTTTGTTACTAGAAGTACAAAGAACTCCTCCTCAGCTATGAAGGAAGACATTAAAAGGAAATAGATTAGAAATCTCTTATGGGAACACCTTTCTGTCAGGTTTTTGCAAGTCAACAGTGCTTCCCAGGGTGTGAATATGCATTGTGTACCTGGTGTGGTGAAACCAGACCTGGTACAAGCAGTGCCCAGAAGCCTTCCCAGTGCTGTTGTTATGCAGCCAGTTACCTCTGTGCTGTCTTGACCATCTGATAAATGACAGTAACTGAATTCCTAGTCACACTCTTCCATAAATAATTTTATGTTGTGGATTAGGATATGTGGAACATGGGACCATTTTGTCTAATTTTTATGTGGTGCTTCTTTTTTTTTAAAATCTATGATGCTTGGGTTTTCAGATATTCACAACTTGGATTTTGGCCATAATTGGCATTAACATCAGAAAAACAGGGTTTTTTTGGTGGCCTTTAATTTCAGGTAATGTACAGTGCTGCCTTGCAATAATAATACTGATTCTGTGAAACAGTCTGCTGAAGCTATAGACAAAGACTTATTTTAAAATTAACTCAGCGTTCTTTTTGTAGCATTCTGTGATTGGTGTTTTTGTTAATTCCCTGTCATCCATTACAATATGCTGTGTGATGTGTGATGTTAAGTGCTGGGGTTTCTGTTCAGGTTCGGTTTTTCTTGGGTCGGTCTCCAATTTTAGAGCTCTACGTAAGTGCAGGCAGTACACAGTTTGATTGGGAAGCAGATTATATCTCAAGGTGTGCATTGGAACTTGTTCAGAGCAGCAGTTTGCACGAAAATCTGCCACTGATAAAATTCCTCTGCAGCACTGCTGTTAACTACAAACTGTTAAGTGGGCTGTGGCAGGAGTATTTCTTGGACTGTCAGTGTATTTGAGAGATACTGTGGAGAATCCTTCAAGTTGATACAGAGGTGTCTGAGACAATAAGTGTTCAGTAGCAGGACTCAAATTCAAGATGTGTGTAATTTGTTGATCTGGACTTCATATGACACTTCATATTTTTGAATTTTGGAGAGAGACTCATTATCAATCTTCACTCCTGTTGTTTTTTGTTGTTGTTTTTTTTTTTAAAGCACCCCAGACAAACCCAAAAACCTCCACCCCAAAACCAAGATCTGCATGACAATGCAGACTTCAGAAATCCTGGGTTTAAAGTGTAATTTAAGGCCTTTTGCTTCAGACACTTAAAGTCCATGCTGATAAGTAATTAATATTTAAATCGGATAATTCTTCTTTAAGATCTGCTTTGTCAGACCCTGTTGTAGGATTTTGGTTTTGGTCTGCAAAAGCAATGTTGATGGATTTGCAGATCGCAGCAGGCTGTAGCTACTCAGAAAAAGGTTTATTTTCTCTGTCTGAGGCTTAAACATGCTTTTTCCCTTAATTAGAGGGAGAAGAATTTAAATGCTGTTAGTTTTTCCAGCCACAGGAAAACCTCAGATCAAAAGGAGAGGTGAAACAGTTCAGGAAGTTCATTGCAATAATCACACAACATGGAATAACTTTAAAGTTGATGCAGCTGTGTTTACCTGTGCTTTGAAATCTATATGTATTGCAAAGTTCAGTTGATTTGTAGCTTGTTGAGCACCTGAATTCATTAAATGATTTCTAACATATCGTATGCTTCAGAAACTTCATTTTTCACTTTCTCTTGACTTCTTTTTATTGTTTCTTGCCTGCCAAGTGTGGAACAATGCCAGCTTGGAACACGTCACATTACAAAATGTTGTTGGGTATATAAATTTCTGGAAAATACTTTTGAAACTATATGAAATGCTGCAGAATGAAGCTATACAGTATATTTTTGAGCTTATTCATTAACCCTTCATTAAGTTTGGAAAAGCAGTGACAGAGAAGCTGCTAGTTCTGTATGAAGTTTGTTCTAATGCAAGCAGTAGAGCACAAAAATATATGTGTATGTGAAATGCATACGCTATTTCAGCTGTATTGACCTATATGCAATGAAACGGCTCCTTGACAATGCCTGTATTCCTAAGTGTATCCTTAATATGGGATGCCTCAGCAGAGCTATTTAGCATGATGTTTTTGCTTGGATTATCAGGCCCAGGAACTCTGATGGTAGTGGAAGTTGGCTCTTCTGGTTGAGATGTGTTTTTTGTTTTTTCACTTTTGCCCTCTTACTGAGTGGCTTTTTAGTAAAATGAGTTGGAGGCTATAATGGATATCTCTCAAGACTCCATGAATGAAAGAAGGAATAGGGTAAAAGAAACACTTTTTCCTAAAGTTTTACTGGTAGTCACTGGAGTAGGGAAAAATTTCTGGAAGGTTGGAATAAGTGGCTGCTTGATTATGAGATACTGGTTATATTCTAAGGGTTTTATTCCCTGTTTCTAAGGGATCATATAAATATCTGCTTCAAAGATGCAACTTATTTCTTTTTCATCCTCTCAGTTGGGGATAGGAGTGGATGCAACGAAGCTTAGCCAGTTGTTCCTCCTGACAGTGGACTTGCCCTGCTTTCCCCCCAGACAGGGGTTTCGCCCCAGTTGTGCAAACAGCTCATTAGAATACATCTGAAAAGCCTCTCTACTACCACAAACACTTTGCAATCCATCCTACTCAAGAATAGAGAAATACCAGGTCCACTAAGGATATTGTGTGATGAGAGGTTATGAAAAATGCTATGCCATCTTCCTGTAGAAGGGCACAAAAAGTGTGTGACTAACACTCCCAGGTCATCTCTGACAGACTTGCTAATGAAATGCAAGGCAAAATGTTAAATGTACTGCACTGCCCTCTTTATTACGCTATTTTTGGCTGATCATATGAGGAAAGTATGTATCATTTAAACAAAAGTCACTGCTCTGAGTGTCCTCCTTCTCTCCCCCACACTGTTTCACATTTCTAAACATTGAGCATACCAATCAATATTCCATTAAGAGGAGAATTAACTTGGGAGAAGCTTGCATGTATTTGCATGTAGTAGCTTATTTCTTGGTCTGTGGCTTTGTGTTGCCTTTCCCCAGTGTCATATTTTCTGTGAGTTTTTTTTAAGAACACTCCAAATATTTGTGGATTGACTTCTAGCAGTGAGTTTTGCCATGCCCCATCTTAATTTTGTCAATATGAATCGCAGGTAGAGCTGTCTGCAGTGCCCTGCTTGCAGGCAACATCAGTCAAATGTTTGTAGTTACTTTTTTTGCTTCTGTTTTACAATAGCTGGGCATCAAGGTGCTAGGCTTCAGATCAAATGTTGCCCCCGGTTACACACATGTAGTTAACAGAAATCAATGTTGCATAGGCGTAAATGAAAGTTGGGTTTGATCTTTGGTAAGTTAACTCTTATCTCTTCTACACTAATGCTAGTCTGGATTTTCTGCAGGCTGGATTGAATGCCCATTCTCAAATTCAGAATTTGTGAGGCTTTGGCTGTCTGTACCAACATTTTATTCTTCATGGTCTTTGTATGAGACTGAAAGTAAAAACCTCCTGATTGCTTTCTGAGGTCTGAGCCTTAAAACTGCAAACAAATGTAATGAGATGTGATTAAAAGCTGCCTGTGGCACATAAGAGCGTGGGTTGTGGCTGTGTGGGACCTCCTAGGGAACCTCTCAGTTGATCTTGATGTGTGAATTGTCACAAGAGCTGTCGAACTGTGGACCAAATCCTGATCTAGTTAACACCTGTGGAGCTGACATATTCCAATATGTATCTGATGTTGCACAGTGCTTCTCTACCCTGAGGAACAAATCACTTGTGAAATTCAACTGTGAAGGTCTTGAGGTCGAAGAAAAAGTCTGCAAATCTCAGTAGATGACAGCAAATGCAAGAGAAAGGGAAGGAAATACTTGCTAGCTTCTGGTTTGTATAGTCCAAGTGCTTCAGTACCTTTTCTTTCCCCTCAGTTCTGTGTTGTTATATAAAATGAGCCAAATTTGTCCTTGGCCCAGATCTCTGCCATCAAATGAAGTTACGTTTAGTCCCCCAAAAACGTTAGATAAATGTTCTACCCATTCTTTAAGTTTACTGAATCTGTGAAATGAAGCCTATTTCCTAGTACATTTTTCCTTTTTGGAAGAAAAGTGTATAGTTTTGTGATTAAACTCCTGAGCAGTTAGTTTTGCAACATCACAGCCTTATCTCTCTGGGAGCTAAAAGGCAATGCAAAGTTGTGGCTGATATCTGAGTTACTTGGAGGAGGAAAAAAAAGAGCACAGAAGTGGTATAGGAATTAAGGAAATAATAAGACTTGCCTGAAGTCCCTAAAATGTGGGATTGACTTTGTAAGTGGTGCTTCGATACAGAACTGCAGCCAGAGATGAAGAGAATTGTGATTGTCCTAATACTCTTTATTTTGGTTTATTTGTTTTTCCTCTGTCTCAGAGAGAAATTTTGAAAGCCCATTTGTGTTTGTGTAGGGTATGTTCTTGCTAAAAGAGAAATTGAAGCAAGTTTTCCTTAAATTCACTGTTTCAATATCACACTTGAACAGTTCACAGCAGCATCCTTCAAGCCTTCTAAAACCTATTCTTAGACAAATACTGTTGTTGCAGCGGCTAAGTTATCGAAGTATTGTATTTCAAGAATAATACAAGTAAAACAAAAAACCCAACCTTTGTGCCATGCTGGCATCTTTATTCAAAGAACTGCAGTTCTTTGAATACGGCTGCAGTGCCCTGATGGCAGAGTTAAGGTAGTGTGGGCTGGAGATCAAGAATGACACCCAGCTGGGTCAGGTTGAGAAGTTGAAAAACTGATTTATGATGGAAGTGCAGGTGCAGCTTGAGCCCAGGCATCTCCTGCTTGAGGTGATGGTTAACCAGGGCACCATCAGGCACTCATCTCAGCAAGCCAGGGGTCTGGTCAGACTTGTAATCCCACATGTAATCCCAGTGGAAGTCCTCATTAACCACTTCCTTTCTATTTTAAGGATGCACTGTTTATCAGGCAGTTATTCAAACTTAAGAAAACATGAACAGGCTCAGATTTCCTCAAGATATTTACTCAAATGGCATCACATGTGACTTAGTGCAAATCCTTTTCTGTCTAAATATTATTCTGTGAAATTTGAATCTATCAGTTCATGGCTTTCAGTAGACCAGTCATCTCTTGAATTTGGCTATAGCCACTTCAGGGTTGGCTTAAGAGGATAGTTTTACTCTAGAAACAAAGCATGAAATGCTTATTTTTATGTAAAAAAGATGGAAATTTAACAGTAATCAGAACTGTTCAGCCTTGGGCCATCTTTTTTATTAGAAAATTGAAAGATTATAAAACCTCAAGATTTACCACCAGGATAAGATCCAAGAAATGTCAGTGCTCATTTTACCTAGATAATGTTCATTTTAGGCAAGAATTTAGGATTAATGCATGGACATTGTGCATATAACTATTACATGCCCAAATAGACCATTTAATCTTGGCTTGCTATGTCCAATAAAACAAATATGTTTCACTGTATCTACAGTCAACATAATGTCCAGAGAATGGTGATCAGAAAGCTCATACAGGAGAACACCAAGTGACAGCACTGCTCTGTGAAAGCCATGGCCTCTGCCTTCAGAAAAAAAGGGGTAGATGTAACTCTGAATCTCTGTGTGGGCTATTGGCCAAAAAGGATTTTAAACTAAAATTTTCTGATCTTAGCCCAGCCCAGAGCAGGCTCTAAGCATTGGTATCTGACCTCTCTGCCACCAGAGAGGGAAGGAGCTCTATACGGAGCAGGGATGCAGGACTTAGATACCAGCACGTGTCAAATGAATGAGTAGGTTTTGACTGTTTCTTGTTTTTCTTTCTGAGTGCAAAAGGAGGGCATGAATGTTAAATAATATAATTTCTTTATACCCTAGAACAACTTCATGAGCAAAGTTTTGTTGCCCAGAAACATCTATAAAAAACAGAAATGCTTCACATTCCATGTATAGTGGAAAGTTGCAAATACTTTTGGCATAAAGCACCAGTTAACTGCAAATTGTACCATGGAAGCTGGAAACAAATATCTAACCATCCTGATGAACTGAGAAAGTGCCATATTCTGTATGAAATGGAAGCACAAAGACCTTCTAGGGAACTCTGGAAAGCAGAGTCCATTTTCCTTCGTGTGACCTCAATGTTCTCATCTGCCTTTTTATTTTTTATTTAGCTGCCACTCTGCAGCTTTGCTCCTGCAAGCAAAAAAAAAAAAAAAATCCCTAGAAACTCTGAAACTCTGTGGGGTCATCTTGAGTTCTGTGTTGAACCGCAGCTTTTTTTGGCTGCTTTAGGGTCAGGCTCTTGCAGTCCCATCTGCCTGGTAGCTCTCCTCTTCCAGTGTGGCTGGTTTGCTGAAGCAGTCTGCTTTACATATATATAAATACATTTTCAGAGTAGCTGTACATGCACTCTGCACCCAAGTTACTGCATTATGGCTTCTATCACTGCATCTTAAACCTTCAGCTCTCTTTTTTTAGATTTATCTTGTTTCAGATTAATGAAAGCACCACCCACATTTATTGAGCATCAGAAGGATAAAACATATCTTGTTAGCTTCAGTTTATATTTGAGGGTTTTTTTTTTCAGTCTTTGGTTTCTGTGTTTAGGCAATAAACTCTCCTGGAACAAGGGCTGTTATTTTTTGCCTGTACAGTTAGAGCTGCCTCTCTAGTTGTGCCTGGTGCTTTAACTGGACAAAAATGATTCATAAGCTCTGAAAATGCTGTTCTTCTCCACGCCTCCTTTCTCCAGTTTAGTCGACAAAGATTCTGTTATGCTGAGGCAAAGCAGAACTTAATGCCACTTCTCTGTTTCTCTTAATTGCTTATTTTTTCAGACGAAAATACATCCTTGAGAGGTAAAATGAACATTACAGAATGCTGTGATTCCTAAAACTATTTTAATAGGATTTTTTTTAAAAATTGTAATTATTCTAATCCAGAGATAGTGAGCAGTAAAACAGGCTTGTTAGTCAGGAGTGTATCTGTTTCTTCTGGAAGGCAAGTATGTGCTTTGTCTCACTCCATTAAAAATAGTAATCCTAGGAATATACTGAAGGCTCCAAACTATTTCGGAGGTGGTTGTTGATGTAGAGGTCCACAGTCACGCCCACCAGAGGGCATTTTATCACCAGTTTCTTGGGGAAAAAGTTTTTTTCCTTAAATCATGAATAAAGTAGTAAATATTGGACGGGAAAGCAATGTATGAAACATTGTACAGATAGCTTTTTTGTTTATATATAAATACATATGCTTATTTCCTTGCTGTATTTATATGTAAATAAGTAATGATGTTGGCTTGAATGGTTGGGTTTCCCCTCCGCTTTCTAAATACTTTCTAATTTTACTTGGGGATAATCTGGGGAGAAAGGAATTCCTTAAAGCTCTCCCACAGCTGGTGTAGCCATCGGTTCCCAGTCCACTGCCCTCCCTAGCACACAACAAGTGCAGCAGATGCTCTGGATGATTGCAGTGCAGCCTTGCTCCCCCTTCCCAGGGCACTCGGAAGCAGAGGCTGGAATTTGCGAATATAGTTAATAGCGAAGCCCCTGGATCTAAAGGAAGCACTTGGCAGCTGGGGAAGTGTACATCTGCCAGATGGACCTGACATCTTGTGTTTGGCAGCAGTTAATGCTAAGGCATGATATGCAAAATCCAAGGATGACAGCTAGGAAATGAATTTTTATTCTAAAAACTGTGTTTTGATTTTAGTTTTTGCTTTTTTTACTCATCCGTCTTCCGTTATGAAATAAAGCTCTGCAGGAAGGAAGTAAAAAATATGCTCCTGAAAATACCTTTCCTGGCCAGTTTTCAGAGTGTTTCCTCATGAAGCTGACATCTGTGCTGAAGGTTGGGCTGCCCTAGTTCAGATGTGTGACCTTCGTCGGCCTGATACAGCACATATAATGTGATTAATTCCCTTCGATTCCCTATGGATAAATATATTCTCTCCAGCAGAGCCCCTCTGGCTTGTTTGCAGCCTCAGCAGAGGCCTGGGGTCATCTGAGACCAAGCTGCAAACCTGGGCTGGGCTCTGAACAGCCTGTGCTGGCACTTGTCAGCAGAGCAGCAGTAAGAGCCTTTCTCTTTGCAGGACATTCTCTGCATCTGTGTGGGATGTGCTCTGAGTGATTGCTTTGGAGATTTGGAGATTTTGTGATCTTTGAGAATCTGGCCCTTATCCACAGAGGATAGTGATCTTGTTTGGGATGAAGGGAGGCACAGATAGAAGGCAAGAGCTTCGTTCTTTGGAGCGCAGCCCCTGGGCAGGTGCCTGCAGTAGGGACAGAGGCGCTGGCTGTTCTGTGTGCTGCTGCTGGGGAGGCTGAAGCTGCTCTGGCTTCCCCTTACTGCAGGGGTTTTGTGGTGCTCTGGCCTGAACACTCTTCTGTGCAAAATAGGGTGAAGACCCTCAACAAATGGTGGCTGGAGGGCTGTGTGGAAACAGTTGCTCAGACCTTAAAATGATTGCAATGAAAAAGTGAGATGAAGGATTAATCAAGACTAGCTCTGCCTCAGCAGCAGCAGGCAGCCTCCTACTAAACTAACTCCATGCTTTTCAGTGTTGTTACTCAGATGATATATCCTTTAGCTGGGAAATATTTTTTTTTTCCAGCAGTGTTAGTGCAAATAAATGACCTATAAAAGTATTTTATTAATTCACTAGGACTAAAACTTTGAATAACATTTTTAGCTAGATAAATTTGCTTTCTAGAACTGTCCAGATGTTTTGATAAAGACATATGTCTTTGCTACCTTGTCGTCACTGAATTTAGTAGCTTAATATCTCCAAGGGCTGTAAAAGATATCTTGTGTGGTTAAGAATTGAGGGAGTTGTGGGGTTTTATTAATATTTGAGGGCTCAAGTATAAATTAGTGTTAAAGGGATTTTGGATATGATTCTGTATTTTGTTTCCTTGGGTTTTAATTTTGGCTGCTCAACCACATGTAAATGTGGGGACCCAACTGTAAAGACTTAAATGAGGGAGTGATGTCATAGTGGGTGAGCTAGTCTGCTAAGAACTTTGCTAGCATAAAAACCCGTAAATCTGTTAGGGTAAAAAAAAAAAAAAAGTAGATGGCAGCATTAAGCTGTTCCAAAGGAGAGAGAATTTGAAGGTGAGAAGGATGAAAAAACCTGTTAAATCTGCAATTATTGCAGCAGTGCAGAGCTCCCGCAACATGATAGTAACTCATATTAGCAAAAGAACCTTGCAATCTGGTTTCCCTGCTGTTACGTTGGGAGTAGATACTACTGCTTCTTCTCATTTCATTAGTAAGGACCATATGAGGTCTCACTGTAACTCTGAGCTAAAACATGCTTATATCTAGGTTTCCTACAGAGTGACTTAAGGATTTGACCTGACTGCTGTTTGTTTCTAGGTGCTAACTTGTTAGTACTATTGTTATTGTGTCAGAAACAATTCCTTTGCTTCCAAAGTATGTTTGAAGATATATGTAACTTCAACATATTTTCATTAAGGTATTGTAGGTCTGTGTCAAAGTTCTGAGTTATTTGTTCTGTATTATCTGAGTTATTATTGTAGGACCAGATAGCCAATAGTGTCTTTCGACAGAAGTACCCAATACCACACTGAAATCTTATAAAGATGCTAATTATTCTGCATTTGAATTAGTATTTTAATGTGCCTCAGCAGAAGCCTTTCATATTAAGAAGAACTACTTGTCACCTTTTGCTTACTTTGCTGCTTTTCTCAGTCTGATGTCAAACACTGATTTAAAGCACCTCTGGAGGGGGGGAGGAAATGCTTGCTTTGGAGCCCAGTGACTGCCTTGCTTGAAATCTATTTCTGAGCAGCAAAAAAAGGCCGTCTTTGTATTTTGTGAACTCTAAAATAAAGCAAGCAAAAAACCAAATTCACTGTATTTGTTATTGTACTGCTTTGAGGCAGTCTGTCCACTAGTAAACTGAGGAGGTGGCAGGCAGCATGTGCCTGGGTAACAAACTTAAATACTTTCAGGACATTCAGCTTTGAACAGAATGGGAGAAAAATCCATGTGTTTTTAATTACCAGACTAGCTGTTTCCAACGTTTTGTCTGACCAGTGCTCTCTTTGGGGAGCAGGAGAGCCTGCTGATGGTGCAGAAGGTGAGCTGCTTGGACTCTTATGAGGCCTGATGCTTTGATAGCTTCCTTGGGGAAGCCTGTTTTAGTCCTCAGCCACCCTCTCAGTGAAGGATCTCTTCCTAGTATCTAATCTGAACTTATTTTTTGATCTTTTGCAAATGGAAAACTAGTCGTGTGGATGGGTATTTGGTGTAGCTAACAAGAAAACTCTCAAAATAATGTAAGAAACAATAAATCAATAAAAAGAAAGCAAAAAAACCCCAAAAAACTCAAGAATTTTTTACATAGGTTGATTTATAGTTTTTGCAGTGAAAGTAACTAACTTTCTACTAACTAATGGTGGTGATTGCATGTATTGTTTGTTATTATAAGTATTACAGGAATTTGTCAGGGTGTAAGACTGCTAAAATAAACTGCTATTTTAGGAAACAGCAAGTAAGTTCTTCTGGGGAACTGAATGTGTTTTGAGCACATAATTTTTAATATTACAGTTTTTACACCTTCTTGAGCAACTAAGGTGATTAACTGATATACATGAGGAATGAACTTGTTTATCACATGAATCTGACTGGTCCAGTTGTGACCTCAGAAAGATGGGTAAACAATGTTTTTTGTCTGAATTTATGTTTGTGGCACTCATTTTTAAAAAAATATTTAACTTAGTGTTTTTCAGAAAAAAATACCTACTTCCAGCAGTTCCCAAGGGCAACCTTTTATAAAAGAAGTGCTATTTTGATTTGGGCTATTGTAGTTATCTTTGTCTCACAATACCTTTTGGGGGTTATTCCAGAAGTTTAATACCTTGTTTGTTTTATCCTACACTTTTATATCTATTGATGTTGTTAATCATGTGTGCCTGCTTTGGGGAAATTTTTGCTTTTTTTGGCCTTGACAACTTCTGGCTTCAAGTTCTGCAGTCTGGTTAGACATTTCTGAGGCTGTCTTGTTTTTGTCTCTTCTGTAACTTCCAGCTTTTATTGAATTTCCCTTTGTTATGCAACCAAGAAGAGAGAAACTGAAGTTAGGATTTTTCTCTGCTAGTCATGATTTTACATTTTAATTTCATTGCTAAAGTCTATCCAGTCTTCAGTCTGCCTTCAAATAAGCTTCTCTACATCCAAAATACTGTTGTTATGGTCCTTTGAGCCCTGAGTCTCTAGTATTTCCCATGGATATGGGTGCCTAGCACGTAGTAAGGAAGCAATACTGTTGATTTGATAGTGGCACTTCAAAACTGCATTATTCCTCAACTGAAGTTTTCTTGCTATTGTTTGCCTTGCCTCACTGAGCAATTGTTTCAGGGTTTTCTGTGACTTCTCCAGAGTGGTGGCTGTAGGAATTTAGCTGAAGGACTCTCGCATCTGGCTTGCAAGATGAAATTACTTTATCTACTCTGTTTATTTAAGTACAGGTTATCATTGATGTTTTTAAGGTTAGGAGTTTCCCTTTTGCTAAGATCAATGGCTCCTCTGAATGGTTTTACAGATTAGGACATTTTGGGGAATCTGAATTGGGTCTTATTTTATCTTTGGAACTAGGCTAATGTCAAGAAATTCTCATTTTTTGTGCGTGGATCAAGGGTCCTGGAGTTCCACAGATTTCCTTTCTTTACCAAGCTTTGCAGCAGTAGGAGATGGTGATTTGCTGAAATCTGGCTGTTCCCTTACTGTGCTCAGGATTAGACATTAAATTTTGCCGCTTTCTGGTTGTACTTTCAGGAACAGATCATGGAGAGGAGGGGAAGCACGAGCAGTATGACTCAGTGTGCAGCATGCCCTCTGTCTCACAAGCTGTGCAGTCCCTGAGGTTTCTGTCAGCTCAGGCCAGAGCAGTGGTATCTTTAATGCAGGCTTGTGTTTGAGTCCTCCAGGTCTACACATCCGTGTGTGTTGGATTCCCTCAGCTGAGCAATGCTCATCTCTGCTTGTTTGTCTCATCGCCATCCCACCTATTTTACTGTATTTTCCTGTCCTTTATAATGAGTCAAGTTGAATTTCTTTAAAAAACTTGATACCCAACTTCCCTCTCTGGCTTTGAATTCTGGCTGTCATTTCTCAGGTATCTGAACAGTTGCCTCAAGGCTTCTGCTTCTCTGTTTGTTTGTGCTGATTTAAGCTGAGCACAGCTGATTTATGAAATATATCTTAAACAAAGTTTGTTGAATAGCAAGATTTTATTTCCCTCTTGTTTTTTTTACCTCCCTTCATGGGAACTTAATTACTGGGGGGTAGAAATGATTTTGGTGGCTGGTGTTTTTCTGTTTTTATTCAATTTTCATGAAAATTAGATCCAAACCTATGTACTGTGCATTTCCTTCACGCTGCAAATTCTGAGAAAATATCATTTATAAACAGTGAAACAAACAAATAAAAATGTATCCATTGCTTGTTTGCTTTGAAGTAATATTTGTATATAATCAAATAACTCCAGAAGCTGGCAGGCAGCATTAAGAACAACATCAAATGTGATTAAAGCAAATACTCAGTTGGCAACCACTGGACCTTTATCACAGTTAAGGCTTCTCAGCATCAGACTTTCAGCACTCCTGAAACACTGTGAGAATGAATAAATAACCATCTTCAGAAAATCTGAGGTGATTGCATCTGTTTGGCCCTTGTAGTGCCATTTCTGCTCCACAACTTTCTGCATTTCTGCAGTGTCTCATGTCAGGCTTTGCAAAGCTGTAGGAACTGGGAAGCTGAGATGCAGAGAAGAGAAGGGATTTGCCTGAGGCGCTCAGATCAAATGTACTCCCAGTTCTGGTGGCAGAAATTGCGACTTGCACATTTCTCTCTAGGCTCCAGTAATCTCTTGTCCTGGAGGGCAGCACTGTTTGTTTGTGCCTGGGCAGTTTCCAAGGTGACATTCCCTCAGGGGTGGGTTGGTGCCTCTTGGCTGCAGTGGGGAGGTGAAGTTTTGCCTGTCGTTTGAGGAGTTTGCAATGGTGATAATACAACCACATCTGCCCCACTGCCAAGGACTTGGTTGGCCTTGTAAGGATGAAGTTTACTTTTAGTGTGCCTGTCCATCCTAGTCATCACAGAATAGACAGATGAGAGAGAATAGTTTGGTTTTTTTGTTCTCCAAAAGCAAAATGGTCCTTCCCCTCAAAAAAAATTGAGAAATCTTATTTGTCATGTGCTGCCAAAACAATGCCTGTGGCTTTCAGCACTTGAATTTTGCCTCTTTATTTTGTGAAATACTTGTTCCTAATTTCACTTGTACGCTGGGTGTATGTGGTAGGCTCCTGTAGCAATGCCCTCAAGTCTGCCCCAGTGTGCCTCTGTGATGGCTGACAGTCCTAGAGACCTTGCCAGGGAGCTGCTGAACACACTACGCAAAGAAGTAGCAAAAAAACCTATGGAATTGAGCCCTAGCAGGCAAAAAATTATTTCAAAGCTGTGACTGAGGCAGGTTTTTCTGGGATCGGCAAAAGAGGCTGTGATGAAGATTGCCTTGGAACTGTCGTTGTGCTGCCAGGGAACTCATGGTCTTTGGCTTGGAGATTATAGGACGTTAGAATAGATTGGAGCCACAGGGTCCTAAATGGTTTGGTTGTCTTAGATACTTTTCGCTAGTGTGAGTAGTTGAGTTGAGGCAACTACTCAAAACTGCTCAGTTCCTTGAATGAGGTGCCTCTTTCAAGGAGTCAGCAGTATTCTGAGAACCTGGAAGAACATGACTAATGTGCAGTACAGTGCAAAGTCACACCTCTGGCACCACTGCTGTGCAGGAGCCTGTGCATTGGCACAGCAGTGAATGGAGCTGATAGAACTGTGTGCAGGTCTGTGCTCTGTCAGAAGCCTTCTTGATGAGTCCTCATCCTATTGTTGCTTGATGGCTGTAGACATTTTTCTGTATTGCCCATAGATGGGGTTTTTGCTTGTAAAACTGAGTCATGAGGTAGGAAAAGCTCTTTACAGCATTCTGGATGTCTGATGCCCAGGCACCAGCAGCAGCTGTGTGGTATCTCTTTCTCAGTAGCACAGAAAAGCTAGGGATGTGGGGTAACACTGAAACTTCTGCACGAGAGTATCCTGAGAGCACAGAGCTGTGGCTCAGACCTCAGAGCCAGCAGTAGGTGATACTACTGCAGAGACAAGGGTTGTGAGTGGGAGTATAGGGGCAAATAGGGTGCTGGAAATCTGAAGCACTGTCCAGAAGGGGAACATCCATGAGAGGAAAATCAGCTGTGCAGAAAGATGATAGAGCTTTTCCTGTTTGCACCTAAAGGAGAATTAAGAGGATAATGTGTTGTGACAGCTGCCAGGTACCTGCTGCACCACTGCCTTAGTGATGCACCAGTCCTTGCCCAGTACCTGTGGCTGCCAGCTGCTGATAAAGGATGCAGCCGTGGATGGCCCAAGTGGAAACCGCACTCTTTTTGGAAGAAGAAAGAACTTGGCTTGTGGAGAACAGGAGAATGATTCCAGAGAGCAAAATGCTTCCTTTCTGCATGGAAATGGTGATTTTCACTTAAAGATAGGTTGTTGTACTGCTTATGCAATCCTGAAAAATTTCAAGAAAGGAAGAAGTAGCAGTCAAAGACATTGTTCATAGCTAATCTTACTGCTGAGACCTGTCAAGTCTTTGCATTACTTGAATAGTTTTATTTCCATATTTCAAAACCATCTGAGAAGGAAATTACTGTCCAGCTGTCTTCCAGCGGTATGTTCAGAAAGTTGAGCCTGCTTCCAGCCTGAGAATGTGCTAAGTACCTCCCTTTCTTTAAACGACTTATCTCCTAGTTCTTGACTTGATGAGGATTCTCCCCATAAGTCATGAACATACTTTTACAGGTGTTAGGACAAGTCTTCAAACTTTGAATGGTGGCTGTGGGAGAAAACATTTTAAAGTATTCCACCCTTTTGGGGGAACACACTCTTTCTAAAAGACTGGATGAGCCACCTTCTTTAGCTCGATGTAACCAAGCCAACCCTGCTGAGATCTAGCAGGATTTGCTCTGACCTGAGTATGGAGAGGTCATGAGGTCTGATTTCCGTCTTTGTCTCTTGGTGTTTGACTGCCACTTGAGAACTAGACTGAGGCTACACAGGGCAGCATTTCTTGTGGCAGTGACACCTCACCCAGCCAGCAAAGCTGTGTATGCCTGCTTGGTAGCTCCAGAGTCCAGATGACAGTCTTTTCATAGAGTAGAAGCCAAACCCTGGCGTTGGGCTTGGTCCCCTGTAGTTATCAGCCTGGCTTATAATCTTGAAGTAGTGCACCAAACATCTAGTGTTAATTATTTATCTATGCAAGCTTTCACCTGCATCTTTACTAAGAGGGAAAGGTTTGTGCTTTCAACACGAGAAAGGTCAGGGTTTACACTGTCCTATAAAAGCTTGTGGTTATGGACTGAACTCCTTGCTTTTGATGTAAAAAAAAAAAAAAGAAAAAATCAACAAACTAAACTCAGTAGCTCAACACTATTAAGTAGGTGTCCCTTAAAAACATGTTGGACAGTCTAGAAAGGTCTGTTACACACTTAGAAAAGAAAGTGCTGACTGTTTTCAGAAACATTGTGTTGAGGCACTTCTGCCAAATTCAGTACTTAAGCATTATTCTAAGCAGGGCAGCAGTGGGGAAACTTCCACTGATGGAGAGCTAGATTAAAGTATTTAAAAACTTCACTGGTCAAATCTTAAGTCGGAAGAAAATGGTGAAATGTGTTCTTTCACAGAAGGGGATTTCCTTTTGAACTCAGCTGGACATCATCAACCTGAAAATAAAATCGGCAGCACAGGTAGATACCAAATCTCTTCTGCAAAGAGCTGCTAGTCCCACTGGAAAGATTCCTGAAATGAAAACTTTTCTAACACAATGAAGTATCAGTAGTATACCCTTCCACGCAAAATGTGGAGTATTGGTCAAGCAGTTTTCTTTACCACTTCATTCCTTGTGAGAGGGGGCAGCCAATGTTTGCTGTACCAGTTGGTTTTGGGATTTTTTTGTTCTTGTTGTAGTTGTGTTTGTTTTGTTTTGTTGTTTTCTGGGATATTTTTTAGTAGTAACTGACGAAGAGCATAATAGCAATGGGAGTTCAGCAAACTTTAGCAAAAAGGAAAATACAGAGAAAAAATAGGAAAATATAGCAAAGTAGGAAAAAATAGGAAGTATTATAATTAAAAACAAACTACATTTGTCAAAATAAATGAACAAAACAGACTTTATGGTACATTAACTTGTTTGCTTACTTGCACATAACCAAATTCTTTTGGATTAGTAATTGGTATCCCACTCATTAGTGAACGTTAATTAGAATCTATTGTGATACTTACTGGCAAATTTGAGAACAGAGAAAGAAAAGGAAACTAGTTATTAGGACCAGGCCCAATAAACTGCTAAGGACTCTGTGGTTTGAATTTAAAGGTATTATTTAAGCTTTCCTTCAAACATGAGAACCAGCTGTCTGCAGCCCACCAGGATGGCAGCAAACTTGTGTCATCTGTCACAGCCCAGTTGCTTTGTGATTCAGGTTTGATTTTTTGGAACATGTCAGAGGTGTTGCAGACCCTCCTGTGCTGCCAAGCCTGGGCCAGAGTCTGGCCTTCACCTCGCCCTGTCATGCTGGGGTGTGAGCAGTGCGGCTCAGCTGCTCTTGTGTTCCACCCTTTGGAGCTGCAGCTGCTTCTCCTGCTAGGCGCAGCTTTTCCAGAACGTACAAAGTGAAATTGGGGCGAGTCTTGCCAAATCCTTTGCTAACTCTGAGGCTGTGAATACCATTAGTGAAAACTGACTGTAGAGGAAATTCTCATATTGCTGTTGGGAGAGGTAATGGCTGTGTCTGAGGGATTTCCATGCTGCCGACGTGAGGAATGAGGCACTGGTGTGTGTCACAGTCACAAGGCAAATCCCTGCAACAGAGGAGGGAAGCTTCTACATGTGTTTGAAGGTGGTAGAGGAGGTGTTTTGGCAACTGCTAATTGTTGGAGAATGATTAGGTGGGATGGAGCTCTTCCCCCTCTGTATCAAGGAGGTTTGTCTCCCGATTCTTAAATTTTTTATGATTAATGTACAGGAAAGAAACTGTGTAATTCATTGAACTGTGTTTTAATCAGATGTTAGCACTTCACAGTTCCATATGTCTTACTACATATCTCAGCAATTTTTTGGGAGGTAACAGTAAAGCATGATTCATGCCACTCTTATCTATTCTTGCTTCACCAAGCAGGACTCAAATGAGGAGATCAGTACAGTGATCCCAAGCCTCAGAGGTTTTTAGCAAAGACTGCAATGGCAAAGACATTGATGAGGTGATATAGCAGAAGCTCCTTAATGTTTTTAACATTCAGAATGTCAAGGAAGGAAGCCATTTTTACTCATACCTGAATGTTGTCTCTTCTTCCTAGGTAGTAGATAAAGAAGCTTTCTGCTCTCTTTGAAGCACCTGTTGATCAGTGTCTCTTGCCTGGCATAGATGTCTGTACCATCTGTTGCCAGGGTTGTATTCCTTTATATATCCTGGTAAACTTGGCACAATATTGGTGCTTTCTTGTACACTCTTAATTAATCTCAGCTGAAGTATGCTTCTAATAGTCTAAGTTTTGTCACCAAACTCTTCTATTAGAAATATAATTGGCATATCCATTTAGTGATTTTTTTGTAGAAGTTTGTTTATCTAGAGAAATATAATGAGCAAAACCAGGTTGAAGGAGCTGTGTATTCTTGGTCTCCAGTGCAGCATTATCTGCATATGGCTGACAAACTTGGAAGATTACAAATAACTATCTTTGATGTTAAACGCCTTATTTTCAGGTTTACCTCACTCTAAAATGCTGGAGTGCTTCCAGTGGCTTTAGAAGAGGTGCAAGTTAATTTCAGGACCTGTGGTAAAGCAGATTGATGAGTAACTTGGGGTAGTTAGAGCATGAAGAGCAATGGGATGTCATAACTCTGGAAGTGTCATCTGTGTCTAACTGAACTCAGGATGATGTCATATCTCTAGCCCTTCTGTGGCCACTGAAGTCTTCAGAGATAGATTTTTCCCCTTTGTTGTCACAGGGAGTCATCTGGATCAACTCCAGGCTGCTTGGACTTTCCGGTCTCTGGCTGAGAATATTTTCAGGTATGCTGGAAACATGGTTCATTTAGCAAGGCTTATCAGCAAAGCCAAGATCTGTGTTAGGGTTAATATTCCTGCCTAAGAGAAGGTTTCTTGCATTATTTCCATATGAGTATTTTTATTTTGCTGTGATTGATGGCCAGCACTTAACCAGAGTATCTTGGATTACACAGAGCTGAATGTTTGAATGCTGATCTGTCAGGTGCATGGCCAGCGGCTGAAATACAAAGATTGAAATTAGATGCCTTCATACTGAATGCAAGGAATACTGCATACTGAGTTCAAGTAATCATAGAATAGTTTGAGTTGGAAGGGATCTTAAAAGTCAACTTCAACCTACCTGCCATGGTCAAGGATGTGTACAACTAGGTCAGGTTGCTCAGAGCCCCCTGCAATCTGACCTTGAATGTTTCCAAGCATGGGGCACCTACCTTCTCTCCACAGGGAATGATATGCCAGTGTTTCACCAGCCTCATTGTAAAAATCTTCTTTATATAAAATCTAAATAGATTATTTTAGTTTAAAATTATTCCTTCTTGTCCTACTGCAACAGGCCCTGCTGGAAAGTTTGTACCCATCTTCCTTATAGACCTGCCTTCAAGTACTGAATGGCCACAAAAAGTTTTCCCTGGGGCCTTGTCTTCTCCAGGCAGAGCAACTCAACTCTGCTTTTCCTAACAGAAGAGGTGTTCCATCCCTCCAGCCATTTTTGTGGCCTCCTCTGGACCTGCTTTAGCAGGTCAATGTCCTTTTCATGCTGAGAGCTCCAGAGCTGGATGCAGCACTGCAGATGTGGCCTCAAGAAGGGCAAAATTGCCTCCCTCTCAGTTCATAAGAATTCCTGAGCTCAGGTCCTTGGGATAAACTGGACATAGAAACAGATAAGTTCTCTCATTGTACTGTGAAAACAGTGAAAGTGCCTGTCTTGGTCCAGTTGATTAATGGAGAAGTAGAAGTGAGGCTCTCCTAGGGTGTGCACTAGGGTAGCGTCAGCCCTTTGGCACCACTTGGACTCACCTGGGTTTTGGTTTTTGTACCTGTCATTAAAAACTTAAACATTGAAGGAGGACATAATTACAAGAATGTTATATTAGGATTATTCTGATAAAAGCCATTGGAGTTGAGATTCTTAAAACCCATTCACTAGGGGTACATCAGTTCCTGTCTTGGTCTAGTCTCTGGGATTTTTTAAATTGACTTTATTCTGTGCAAATTAAAACCAAAACTTGAGACCGGACTGATTCTGAGGAAATCATTAGACTCTGTGGAATTGAGCATAGTGCTTCTGGTCTTCTAAAATCATGCTTTCAACTTCTGCTCCAGGAATATCAAGTCGAGACTTTTCCACAGTCATTTAAATCTTGCTGAGTGCTTTGAGTTTATCAGCAGGAGTACATGATATGTTCTCCCCTTCCTACCCTCTACCCCCTCCCACAACTTTTTATTTCTACATTATTATGCTCTATGGGATGTAAAATAAACATGCTTGCTCCAGAAGGCTCTGTAATGCAAGGAAGAATAGAGATCTGCTCTTCCCATGGTGACAGAATGCTTAAATAAACAGTTGCCAGTATGAGCATAGAAGCTGGAGTAACAGTAGTTTAACCACTAGGAAATTTATTCAAAAGACTATTGGTAGCAGAATAAAATCAGCTAAAAATAAGTCTGCCCCTTGCTAATGTTGCATGGTAGGTAAAAGGGAAATATTTATAAATTTTCCATACCTCCCCTTCTTCCCCCCTTCCTTTATTTGAAAATTCACATTCAGTGGCATAAGGGGATTGTCAATAGTTGTATGTGCAACTAGAAGTATTTTTTTTCACCCCGTAAAACCGCTTTTATAATTGGGAAATAACTGAAAATAGCTGCCTTCCTGCAGGAGGATGGGAAGTGCTGCAAAATGAGATCTCACTCGCAGAAAAATGTGTGTCTTTGTTTTAAAGACAGAAGTAAAAGGATTTGTTTTGGGTGTTAAATATGTCAACATTGTAAAGAGCCAGCAACCCACTTTGTTTTTAAATGTTTAAATAATTGTTCCTATGCTGTGCTGCTGTGAATTATGATTAATTATACAAGTCACAACTTGGTAAGAACAAACCCATGAATGAAATACTATGTTCAAGGGTTTGTTTTTCTGCACTTTTTAAAAAAAATTTGTGAGGTTTTTTTATTTTAAAAAAAAGGAGCTGGCTAAGAGAGGCCAGCTGGCACTATTATAGACTGGTAGGGGAGAGCTGTGAGCATCGAGGAGGCACAGCGTGACGAAGGCAGCCAAAAGGATTAAGGTATCTTAGAACTTCTTTGCCGCAGGCTTAGTCTGATGGCAGAGGGAATGTGTAATTCCTGCTTTATTTTATTTGTGGCACAAGTGAGGAAGGGGGTTGGAGATCTGATGACACAGTTTGAGGGATGGGGCCAGTGGAGCTTCTGCTGGGGCGTCATGCGAGTGCAGAGGGATAAAATGGGAAAGATGTTTCAGGTCACCTTTTTTCTAAAGCTGCCTTCCTGTGGATCTGTTGGCATAAAAGGATAGTGAACAGGGCTGTCCAAATGGCAGAGGTTTCAGGGGAGGATTGGGAGTAATAAAAGAGTGCTCTCCTTCAGTATTAATGCTGGGTTGGCAGAACTCTGCAAGTATTTTCAACTATTTTCACTGGACATTTAGGAACTACAGTAGTCTCCTATGTTAGACAGATGTCCCATTTAACCTGTAAGAGGGTAGGCTCCTTTTGTTTCTGCCCTTTTTTTCTTTTAAATAAGCAACAACAATAACATAGTAGATATTGATATCTTTGAAATCTGTTTTTGTGAAAATCTGGAGACTTTATTTTCCATTCCAGAGATATCATTGATACCAAGTTGTGTGTGTGCATATATTTGCATGCTTATATATACACTTACATGTATTTATGGGTGTATATATATATACCCTGAAGGCACACAAAATTAATGATAAACTAAAAAAGGCCCAAATTCTATTTGGAAGTTTTAAAATATTTTTAAGAATCCAGGTGTGAAGTAGATGGTGTCACGTCAATGCTTTCACTGGCAGTATCTCTTAAATACTTCCATATTCAGTTTTAAAACATAAGTACTTGTGCCTCTTATCTTCTGTGGCCACTGTTCTAGGAAACAAAATCAACATTCTTTGTAGCTATTTTACTTTCAAGGTATTGAGCCCTTACACCCTAATCTCTCTTGGAAGGGATTGTAGGAAGTGAAGTGCTGACTTGCTGACTGTATTTAAATCCTCTTTGAGAACTTTTAATCTTTTTTTATTTAATATCTTCAAGTCAGTTTGCAGCACAGGACTGCTCACAACTGCAGGGAGACTTGCATTTTGGGAAGGCAAGCACAAGCTGCTCATACTTCTGGAAATACCCAGTGGGTGTGCCAAAAGGCTTACTGCTGGCAGTTTGGGGTTGGCTAACATCATTGCCTTAGCTGGGCTGAAGTGGACCAAGTTAAAGGCCACCCTACCCTTTGGATGCTATTTACAAAAGTAATTTGAGAAAACCGAGAGCTGACAGAGATGGGCACATCTCAGAATGGTGGCAGGTAAACACTTGCAGAATGAACATTGGTTCTTACCAGTTCTGAGGTTGGAAATCCTTGGGTTTTGCCTTACCACAGTCAAACTTTCTGGAAAGAAATCTTTCACTTCTCCCATACTTCTGGGGCATTCACGACTCTGAGCCTTGAGTGTTTTATTTAACATACTCGTTTAGCTTATAGGTCTGATGTTTTTGTGTTGTAGGTTACTGTTTGCTTATTTGATGTGTTTGTTGTTACGGGACAAAAGTATTTTTTGTTCTTCCTATGTATACTTTATAGCTTCCTAATGCAGTCTAAGCACTCTTTAGTGCAACTTGACTGGCCAAAAACATAACGTGCAGTTAATGCTTTTGTTAATATTTTTTCCTCTTTATTGAATTGCTGTAATTGATGCAAGATGAGCACATTAGGAAGAAGTAGAGGAAAATTGCAGTTGGCAAGGTTAAAGTCTAGTCTGAAGTGAGTGTTGATAAGACAGATGTGAAGAGGGAGGCCATGTTGTCACTGTGGCAGTGTTAAATCTCTATCCCAAAACAATTGCATGTAAAGCTCCACCCATGTAGCTAATCATGTTTGCATTGTTGAATGTTTCCATAGCACAGCAGTGCCTGCATGCTGCATTAGATTAGATTAGCTGCACACTGTGTTGAATAGATAGCATTTTGACTAACTGTGTGTCAAATGATACAGCCACTATGAAGTGACTGAAGCAGCATCTTCCCCCTGCCCTACCCAAGCCTGCAGGCTTGTCTCCATGAGGCCATTTAAAATCATTAGCATCAACAGCTTAGTAGGGCTGACCAGAAGAGGGGATCTGAAAAGATTTTTTTCCTGTCTGTTGGAAATTAAGACTGTTTTACTTGTAGGAGAATATTAATTTGGAAGAGCAGTGGTTCCAAAATCCACTTTTTCCCTTACGAAGGGAGAGCATTACCATTTCTGCTACACAGCAGTTTTATGACAAGTCCTGGATATATAATCCTGCATAGACTAATATCTGGAAGTAGGTTTTGTTTTATTAAAGAGAAAAAATGTTTTTCTTGCCTAGATGCTTAAGTCCTAATTAGAGATTTTTTTTTTCCAAATCTAAATAGCAAGGGAAGTGGTGCTGTATGACCAAGGTGCGCTTCTGTTCATGCAGCAGTAGCACATGCTACATCCTGTGGGTACAACTCTCTGGTGGCTGACGTGGGGATATCACTGTGTGCACATCTATCTTCAAAGCATCTCAGCAGATTGTGGATGCCCGTTGTATAGAGGCAAAAATAAACACACAGTTGTGGCAGTGTGCATTGCTTGACAAGATGAGCTTGTTTCCAAAGCAGAAACCTCTCAATTCTGCTTATTTTTAGGGGGTGGGGAAAACTGATTAAAATTAGTTTGGAGGAACAGAAGCCTTCTAGATCACTTTAAAGCTCTACTGACTGCTCTTCGGATGGACAATTGCCGCTGGTTTCCTTCTTGGTACATTCTCAGTGTCATGACTCAGGCAAACAGATATTCAATTATTAATGACTTATCTACAAAGAAAAATAATTAAAAACAAACCCAAAGCAATAGAGCACTTAATTAAGAGTTAGTGGTGGAGTTTCTGCTGTCTCTTAATGGAAAGCTTCCAAGAACAATTTACCTTCCAGAAAGAGTACCTGCATCAGCCTGCCTCATTAAAAATGCTTCCTGCATAAACCAGAAGTTGGATCTTACTTTTAGGCAGGCAAATAAACTTATTGATTACATACTAATTGGAGTTCTGCAGCGCAGAAGGGAGCCTGCATACATTTCAGAGACTTCACATAGAACTTTGCATTGGTGTTGCATTGTTGGTGATCCCAAGAACAGTTTACAGGTCTAAGAAAACTTTGTCATAAAGATGAGTTTTAGGCATCTCTTGGTATCTGGTTGACTTAGAACTCCCTTGGGCATTTCAGCAATGTCACTGTTACTGTCTTTGTTGTATGTAGTACCATATCTTTTTTGTTGTTCATCCCTTTAACGTGTCTTAAAAGAACAATCTGTAGCAAACTTCCCCCTAAATCTAAATGTCTTAAGTAGAATTAAGATTTTCTGAAAATGCAAGTTAGCAGTACCTACTCGTAAGACGTAAATCCCTTGTGGAAGAGCTGTGTATGTGGCAAGTGCAAATGAATGTGTTCATCTGTCCATTCAGGCTGGCTTCTGCCTTCTGCCCTGTTTCTTTGGAAGTCTCTCCCCGAGCAGGACTCTCACGCTACTGCAGTTTGGGGAACACAGGTTTACCAAGTCCTACAGCAGTAAGATCTGCATGAATTTTTATTTGTTTTCCTAAGACACAGCTGTCTGTGTCTTAGGAATTCAGTGGTCACTGTCCCTGGGGCAAAATAATATAATTAAATAAAATAAACTCATTTTAGTGGAATCAAATTTCTGAAGGTGTTTGTCCTTACATTTCTGTCTTGTTTTTCTATGTTGCTGTATGCTTGCTTGGTTCACAGAGTCAAAGAATCTTTAAGGTTGGAAGAGCCACTTTAAAATCAGAGGTTCATTCAGCCTGGCCTTGTATTTGGTGTCTTTCTCCCTACCCTGTGTTTCTGTGATTTTTTTTTTTTTCTCTCCATGCTTGTAGTATAAGGTCTTTATCTTTGAAGTCCTGTTCTGTTCCCCTTCAGTCTGTGAATGTGTCAGTAATTCCTGAGGATGCACAAACGGAAAGCATGCTAAATAAGTCTCTAAGTGCAATTTGGTAACTGGAAATAAAGAGCAAAACCAGCAGGATGTGACCAGTAATGGCTTTGCAAACCAAAGGGGTGAGTGTTGTGTTAAATGAAGTCACAGTCCTTTCTCTATTATTTTTTGTTGTTTTGAAGTGCTGGCAGTTTCATTGCTGGAGGGTTTTATTTCCCCTTTAGTCCTCTCTATGCTGTGTTAGCTGACAGTAACTGGCTGGTGAGGTAAATGATCTCATGACATTACTGTCTGTGATGTTTTTGTTTTGCTTTTTGCCCCTCTGTGAGAGGAGGGCTTTAATTTAATTACTTGGTAAGAAGAGTCAGTGAGTGGTCACTCAAGATCTTGCAGAGGGTTTTAACCTACAACTCGTTAGTGTGACTTGGTAAAAAACCCCAACTGGGCAGGCAGCCTTCTGCCATCTCTGTAGTCACCTGCTTTAATTATGTTGCTATGTGCCCTATATAAAAGTAAGTAGCCAAAATTAAATTGTATAAGTAAGCTGTTAATGAATTTTAAGTCACACAATTTTTGACTTTCAAGTTAAATTAGAGATTATAAATAGTTGAAATCTTGATAATGTTTGTTCTAAGACTTGTTCTGACTCAGCTGTGCTTTCTCAGAAAATGAGAAGAAAAATCCTCTAATCTTCAAGTTTTTTGTCATTCATGTTTGAGTTGTGTGGGTAACAGAGGCTCAGTGGCCGGATGCCCTTTACATGGATGAGTAGAGAAAACAGCATTTATGAGACATTAGTCTTCTCCTGTTTTGCATCAGTGATGTACCCAAATTCAAGGCAGAGAGAAAAGTTGACAAAGGAGGGGTTACGTGACAACCCCACCTGCAAGATGACTTCAGCAGCAGTGGTGTCATGGCATGCATGTCCACACTGCCATTCTGAGCCCTGGTTCTCTGTGTTTATTTAGTAAAGTTTTGTTTTCTCGGAAGGTTCAGTTTACCACAGTCTTATGGCATTGCAGTCTCTTGGTTGGTAACAAAGCAGGCACCTTCAGGGGGGTCTTGTCAGAGAGTGCTTGTCCCAAGCGAAGATACCAAGATACTGTTTTTTGCTTTTTACTTTATTTCTGAAATTTAGCTATTGATCTTTCAAAAACCTGTATAATCTGAATTTTTGTAAACTGCCTATGATGGGAAATCTGAACAGGGCTGCTCCTGCCGATAGCTCATCCACTAAAATGTGGCCTTCCATTGGGAACAGCATGTTCTCCCTCTCAAGACAAATAAATATCTTTTGACAGGTAACTTGCTAGCTGTGTATTCGTGCATTGTATTACACATGATTCCTGACATACCTAATTATCTTGAAATTACAGATAAAGGTCCCTTTATACTGACTTGACAAAAAAAAGTTTTTATTATAATTTTTATTTATAAGAACATGGCATTTTTCAAAGATATTTTTAAGTAAATCTGTTTATTCTCTAAGTGCAACTGTAAAACTGGTTTGAAAGAGGATTGGTGATTACCTTTAAAGCTACAAGACAAATTTTGGTCTATTTAAGAACTTAGTGTTGCATGATAGAAAACAGTCCAGCTTGAAAGCATGTGGTGTAGCTGCTTCTTTTCACATGTAGGATGTTTGTCAGTGGGGGATTGTTTGAGCATTTTTTTTTTGTCTCTGTGATTCTGTTACTAAATGTTAGAGGAATCCTAAGTAAAATATCATCTGAATTTTTAACCTTGCTGAACAGCCAGCCTGCTCTGAAGCTCCTGATTAGTGCAGAATTTGATCACAAAGCATGATTGAGAGTAGCAGCTTGTCATTGTGTGTGATTAATGACAGCTCCACCTGCCATGGAGCTTCCTAAGTGGTAAAAGCAATCCAAACTGGAGTGTCCTCTTCACTCAGTCGCAATTTAGGTTGCAGATTTATTTCCTCATCTCCTCCCCCCCTGGCCCCCCCAATAGTGTGAAGCTGAAAGAAATATTCAGAAATACCTGCAAAGATTCAGGATTACAACAGGGAATGGCTGGCTGGTGAAGGGAAGTGGTGGCACAGAAAGCAGTGCAGGTGTGTTGGTGCTTCTGGCTGAGGGTCAGTAGAATGTTTAACTATGAGTGTGCTGTGCTGCTCCTGATGGAGTGCAGCTGGTGCAGGAGGCTGCACAGGTCTAGTTCAGCTGCACTCACCTTGCCCAGGCAGGGTGAGACACTGGCCATCCAGCCTGCTCTGATTAGATCATAGCCATTTTTCAGGCTAATTCTCAATAAGAATTCTTGCTACTTTCTTTTTAATTTTTATAGCATCTGCAACACAGCACCTTGCCCTGTTAAGCTCATGTTAGGCTTCCACTGAGCAAAACCTTCATAGCAGTAGAAGCAAGCCTGCATATGCCCTACTTGGCTTTTGAGAGCAAATCAATTTGGTGCTATGCTTGGAGAAATGAAGGTACCTGATGTATATTCCTCAGTAGTAAATGATTTCTGCATGAATGAAGTCTTGCAGATAGACCTAGTCATCCTGACTGATCTCACTAATGTAATTACGGAGCAGAGTCTTTCACATGGCCGCAGTTTGTGCCACAAGTACAAATTATAGAGACCTGCCTGGGGAAGTGTGTATTTCTCTGTAATGGGAAAAGAAATTAAACTTCTGCAAGAAACAAAGCTATCATTAGTGGTAAATAATGTGCTTCAAAATCGTGTGTCGTTGAGGGCCTGCTCCTTTGCTCTCCTGTCTCTGGTAAACACTCTACATAAATTATGCTTACAGTTTTGTAGCTGATAGATTGGAAATAAAAATACATTTAAAAAAAACGCAGACTTTTTTCTGACATTCTGCCCTAGCTGCAGATGGTTTGTCTTGGTAAAGCAGGTGCTGATCTCAGGGATGCACAGGGCAGTAATAATGTCTCGTGGTAGGAAGCACAGACAGGCTGGTGGAGTCTGTCCTAAGGCTGGAGGTCCAGAGGAGAATTTGAGAGGTGGCCTTGGATTGCGAGAATGACTCAAGCACATTCTAGCACTGATCACCTTTCTTAAAATAAAAGCTGTTTGCATTTGAGTCAGTGAGGGTGGGATTTGTTTCCCCTTACCTCAGACATCTAAGTTTAAGCTCCTTGCCCCAGGGTGCCTGCATGGACAGGAGAAAGAAATAGATGCCCTGACCATGTGCCTGTTGTGAAACTGTTGGTGCTGAGCTTAAGCTGGGGTTAGTGTCTCTCTCTCTCTTGACTAGTTTGTGCTGATGTGACTGTTCCCTATTGTTCACCTCATGAAATTCATCAAGGCCAAGTGCAAGGTCCAGCACCTGGGTCAGGGATATCACCAGTGTCAGTGCAGATTGGGTGGTGCCACCTGGGGCTGTCAGTGAAAAACTGGAGGTGACTCAGCAACATGTGCTTGCAGCCCAGAAAGCCCATTGTGTCCTAGGCTGCATCAAAAGCACCAGGACCAGCAGGTCCTGATTTTACCCCTCTGCTCTCTCTGGAGTCTGTGTCAGCTCTGGGATTCTGGGTACAAAACAGACATGGACCTATTGGAGTAGCTCCAGAGGAGGGCCATGAAAATGGTCAGAGGGCTGGAAGGGTTTTCCTGGGAGGGCAGGCTAAGACACTTGGGGCTGTTCAGAGCAAAGAAAGTTCTGAGATCTCATAGTGGTGTTTCAGTGTTTAAAGGATGTACAAGAAAGCTGGAACAAGGCTTTCTACCAAGGTCTGTAGTGGCAGGACAAGGCATAACAACTTTAAGCTGAAGGAGGGCATATTTAGATTGCACATAAGGGAGAAAAATTGATTCAGATGAAAAAAAAAGTGGTTTAGGGAAAACCACTCTGGTGTCAGTCTGTGGTTGCGCTGAATATAGGGATGCTGCTGCATTTTCTACAAATGCAGCATGAAACTTTTCTCTGTCTGCCTCTGTGGTGCCGCTTATTTCCAGAGAGCCTTCTTGGTGTTCTCGGCAGGGTAAAAGCTTGGCACTTCATTTTAAACAAAAATATCAGTCTCCAGAGCTTCTGTTTAGAATGCAATATGAGAGAGTGTGTATATAAATACTTCCTCTGGCTCATGCCTCTGTCTGCAGTGTGAATTAACATCAGTGTTTTGTCTTCACAAAAATGTTACCATGATATGTTGTTATGTGCCAGTATGACAACCTAATAGGATCATTGCTTCCAGCTTTCCCCCTCTCCTTATTGCAGGAAATGATATCAATTTAGCTAATGAGGAATCCAAATACAGCAACTTGCAAATATTTGTATTTTGGCAGGCTGGTGTTTTTGCAGTATATGGGCCTGTCTCTCATAGTTCTTTGGTTTCAGAAGATGATACACAAGTTATTTCCATTTCCTGTCCTTACCACAGAGTCTAAAGAGAGCATCTCTTTAAATGCAACGTAGAATGTAATGTCTGGAAAAGTATTTGATCTGATTTGCCTTAAAAAGTGTATTTGTGGGGGAAGAAATACTAGGAGACTTTTCGATGATAGGAACTTTTTGAGTTCTTTTGTTTATAGGTTGGCATTGCTGAGTGTGTGAGCACATCAGCTCATTCTTTGAGGTGTTAACTCTGTTACTAACTGAATTTGAGGTCAACAGGGAGACGGTGGCCTTGCCCAAAATCTCAGAGACCCTGGTAAAAGAGGCAGCCAGAACCCACTCCTGTGAGTTCTCTTTCCTCCCAAGCTAGTTAGAATCAGGACGTACAGCATCTCCAGTGTGTAGAGGAGCAGGGCTTTGAGACACTATGGATGCTCTTTGGTCCTGACACAGTCCAAGTGATCCTTGCTGTTACCCAGGCCCAGCAGCAGTAACATCTTGCCTGTTACAGTTCCATGTGCAACTTGCCATAGAATCATGGGAATTAAACTCTGAAGACAACAGTTAGAGGCTTACCTTCCCTACAAGCTAAAAGCGTATAGCTGGGAACCTGTCTTGCTACCATGTGGTGACTTGCAATGACTTGATCAGGAATCTCTGTGATTGGAGTAATTAAGTCACTTATACTGCAAAGCTAATATTTTTTTAAGTGGTGTGAAACTGGGATGGTTGTGGGGTTTTATTCCTTTTTGAGTATTTTAGTTTGAGCAGTTGTGCAAAAAAAATTGTATTTATTTGGTTGATACCAAAATATATTCCCGTTCTTTTAATTTTGATCTATATCTTTCCTGATACATAATTCAGTTACTGCCTTAAAGGCAGAAATAGCTTTAAGCGTACAGTTGTTTACTTCCATCAAAGCAGGATTTTACCTGCTGACTTATGAAGGACTCTTAAAGATAGCTTTTCTGTACATGAAATGCTATTCAACTTTGTCAAATCTAGGCAAAGTGAATATGTGTGTTGTGAAGTCCCAATAATGCACAGAAAATGTAGCAGAAATACGTGTTAAAGTTGCAAAATAAAAAAATAAAAGCCCTTGGTAAAATTGCTTAGGTGATAACTCAGAAACCAGAGGCTGAAGTTGTTCAGAAACAAACAAAAAAAGTAGCTTTAGTTTCCAGAAAGTGGAAGGTAAGTATTAACTGCTGTCAGGAAAGGGACTGTAAAAAGGTGAAGTCTTGCTCAGCAGCTCTGTTTTTAGCCTGTATTTCCGAGACTATTTTCCTTGCTTTCTTCTCCCCTTTCCTCCTGATGCATGCTTCTGCTCCTGTGGGTTTGCTGAGCTAGCCCAGCATTGATGCAGGGGGGCTGGCAGGTGCAGGACTCGGAATTGCTGCTGGCTTGGCCAGGCTGAGCCTTGCCAGCAGCTGCGTGGGCACAGGGGCATGTGCTGGTGTCCCCACGCACGGGCCTGGCCTGTGGTCCCAGCACTTCTGCCAGTGATGGGCAACGAGAAAAGAGTCCAGCATGACTCAGGAGTGTGCTGTGGGAGTGTTAAGAGAGCATCTTTTCCTTGTAAACTGAGATTTGAGATGGAAGCCTGGAAGCACAGTTAATCTGGAATATCGCATAGCCTCTTAAAGTCTTTTTCTACCTCCTCCTCTCATCCATGTACACTCAAATGAAATCTCGTTTTCAGTCCACTTGGAAGAGGGCTGATTGTCTGGCGTATGGGAAGAGAGTAAGAAAAAAGCTGAAACTCTGGTTACTTCTATGTGGAATGTTCCATTTTGTGAAAATTGCGTTCAACTGATAAGGCTGCAGAACAAGTTCTCTGTGAATTCAGGCCATTTTGTGCCTTAAAGGCTTCTCCCTCAAGAAGCAAAAGAAGAAAAAAAAGGAATAAGAAATCCAACCATCCAATTAAATATTGGAATTTTGAAAATGCAGACATGGCAATTAAACATAGGCCCCTTCCTTCTTTTATTTTTTCTGCCTATTCTAAACAAGCTGAAAGCACTTCGCCAGCTACAAATGGAGGTCATACAACGCAACCTAGTCCCTGGGGTCATTAGCCAGAAAACTGAAATACAGATGTCTCTGGGGCAAAACCAAGTAGTTTTTAAGTAGGACACAACTTTAGGAGAAGAAAAGAATGTCATCGGGCCGAGCTGAGATTCCCAAGGTAGCTAAGAAGTTGAGCCCTTAGGTTGTAATTTTAAGGGTCTGCAGACAGCTGGCAGAGGAACCACAGCCTTAAATATATATTTGTTGAATTTACCTCTGTTTTTAATGCCCTTTCCTGTTCCATCTCTCCCTTGATACATGAAGTTTAGTTTGTAGCATGCTATTTTAAAGTGATTACTTGGAAATTTTGTGGTTGTTCATTTAAAATGTCACAGGAAGGTTGAAGGACTTTCTCTTCAGCCAAAGCATAGGAAATTTTTTCTTAAGTTTCTGCTGTGGTAACTGGGGAAATAAAATAATCCTGCAGAACCTGCCAAAATGGAAGCATAAACAGAGGCTTTGAAAGCCCACATTTCAAATGGAAAAAAGAGCATGTTCTCAAGCTGTGATGGTTGATAGATGTTTGCAGTATTTTGACAATAAATGCCCTAAATTGTATTTAAAAATAAAGGAAAACATTAGGTTTTATTAATAGCTACTGTTTTTTAAAGACACTGTTTTGCTAGATTCCATCATCTCAGTTAATTGTTTCATTAAATTACAAGTATTCATTGTAACAATTACAAATGGGTTTATTTTTAATTTTAACCTACAACAGTGATATCCTACAGGTTGCAGAAGAGTGCACAAAGATATCATTCTCAACGGCATTGTTGTGAACATGGGATTTTTAACAGCCTTTCTGTTCTTTTGAACTATTGATGATTCCACTCTCTGGAGACTCATTATAATTTTCAGGAGTGTGGGAAGTGGACTCTTTGGTAATTCTGTGTAAAACATTTTGGGAGGTGTGGTAAAGCTTATGGAGTCAATGCTGCCTCTGTCCAAAATGAGTGGTCAGGCAGGATTCCTCAGAGCTTTGTCTGTACAGGTGCCACCTGCTTGTATTTCTACCTTAGGCTGTGGTTTGGTAAGCAATCAGACCTAATTTTTGGGAGTTGGGATGGAACATGAAGCCAGAGTCTTAGTAATGAGATGAACGATACTGAAGTCTTCTTACAGAACTAAAGTGACATATACTGCCCTTCCTAGAATTGTGTGATGTTATTTCAACAAATGGGAGCCCTAAGCATAATGCCTGTGGGAGGGAATAATGGTGTTACATGGGAATGAGTGCATGGTCTTCCTCCATAACCCAGATGTGATGGCCCCATAAATCTCTGGCTGTGGCTGGTTCTAATATTAAGCAGGACTCTGCATTTTAATGGGATGAGCACAGAGCTGAGACATTAGCTCATGAGTCTTAATCCTCTACTGCCTATGATAATTCATTAACTTTTCTGTCTGTCTGCCTTTGAAGCTGTGAAAAGGGTAAGTTCATAATCCCTTCCAGAGGAAACTCTGGGAAGGGTTCCATGGCATTAAATACTACCCAAGGAGCAACCCAGGGGAAGCACTTGTTCCAAGGATGCTGCAGCAAGGTCCTTGGAAGAAGTGAGAAAAGGACCAAGATCTGCATGATCTTCTCTGTCCCACAGAAAAACGTGAGGTTGTGGATAGAGAAATATCCTGGGGGTCACATTTCCCAGCAAGGGCTGATGGGAAGCTGCCTGGAAGCTTTGGATTGGGAAGGGGATGTTTCTCTGGAGCCCTTTCCTCTAGTCTTTCCACACAGTGTCCTTTGCTGACTCTTTTATTAACATGGATTTTACACTTTCCCTCATCCTCCCTGCTGTGCCAGTTTTTCCTCCTATTTTTTTTTTGCCTCAGAAACATCAAGACAAAATTAAACATAATTTGAAAAATGAAATCACCCACATAAAGCTTGTTGCCAGTTTTTTTTGTAGGGTCTGCCTCGTTTTCTGCACCTGCTGCCATCTCTGCTATTTTGCTGGGCTTTACAGAGCAGGCAGTGCCAGTTGTGCATTGCGGATAGAGCTATGACAGTGGTTTGTCCCAAATGATTTTAACATGAAAATAGTAAGTGCATTGTGCCAACTAAAATCTAAATACCCATTAAAGATCAAGAGGCAGTTCCTCTCAGGTGATGTTTGCCACTTCTCAATTCAGCCTCTCCTCCTCATCTGCAAGGTCACTTGGGAGGTCCTGCAAATCTTGTATTTCATTTGATAATTTAACTTTGTCCAGGTGCTTGTTTAGGTTTCTTGTTGCTGTGGCTGTTGAGAGTGATCCTGTTGGTTCTATGAACACCCCATCTGTCTGACATGAAGTCTGAGTAGAAATGTAGGTAGTAAATGTACAGTAAGCCTAGCTGGTTGCTGGGTATGGTTCTTTTCTCTAGGATTGGGTTTTATGCATAAGGATATTGCAGCAAGATCGCTGGAGTTCTTAAGGCCTACCAGTCTTTGATGTCAGTGTTTTAGAGGAGCATTGTTTTAGGAGTGGTAACCTTTTACTGATCTTTCTGATTCAAATAATGCTAATTTAATTTATATTTCTGTTGATATATGTGATGTGGGAAAGAGCAACTTCTCCACAAAATCATAAGCTGAAATGGATGCATTGCACTGAAAAAAAATCATGCGTTTGGTTTGTTTAGTTGTTTTGGGGTTTTTTAAGAGATTTTGACATAGTTCTTTCAAAGACAGACTCTTTGTAATTTAATGTCTGGACTTTTCTTCCTTTTAGAAATGGGAAAATTGTTCTTTCCTCCAGCTATTTTCAGTGAGCCAGTTCCTAGAATTTTATAGAGAAAGGATAATATTTAGGTCATAGGAAAAAGGCTGTTGGAAGTTGCCTTCAAATGTACTGTAAATATCATAGCAACAGTTACGAAAGAAGGAAAGTTGTAGCTTCTCACAATATTAAAAATCAAGTAGCTCTGCTAAGCTATTAATTAAAACTATATGAAATGCAGTGTAGTGCCCTGTTAGACTCTGTGAATGAACCAATACATTTTTCTATGAAAGACGAGAAGTAACCATCCAAGAAAAGTAAAAGTGGGGATATTAAGGCTGGAATGTTTTTTAATTTAAATAGAATAAACCAGAAAGGAAAAATAATAGCCCTGTTGTCCACCAAGAAAGGTGCTGTAGCTTTTTAGTGGATAGCCAGATCTTTGGGACTGAAGAGCTGCTGATGCCATCCAGGCATACCCATATCACAGTGCTGACAGATTTGCAAGGATAAATAAAAATCAAAGACTTGTGGATGTAAAAATGAATGTAATTTTTTTCCTATAGCTGAAAAGAGGTTTTTTTTAAACCTGGGAATGGCTTGACAAAAATTGTTAAAAATTCATAAGTTTGGGATTTTTTTTTAATTGTTTATACCAAAGTTGTGCAGTATCAAAAAAGAATGTTAGAAACTGGCCTAGGTAGGCATTCAGCTGAGTACAGAAAGTCCCTCAGTGGCACCTGGTCAAATGAAGAAGTTAATCTCTCTGCTCTCACAGGCTATCAAACATTACACTTTGGCTCCTGGGTAAGTGCTCGTTAGTGACTGGGAGCTGCTGGTATTGGTTTTCAAGAGCCTGGAGAGACAAGGACCTGGGGTTTTGTGTCTGTCACCTCGGGGAGCTCTCAGTCAGCTCAGAGGAGGCACTGGCATGGCTGTGTTAACTCATCTTCCCAAGCAAGGGGGTTGCTTGAGCTGCTGAACATCTCTGAGGCCGCTGGCATGGAGGTGCCCAGGCAGAAGCTGCAGCCCTGGAGCTGGCTGAGCAGGGAATGCACTGCAGCTGTCATGAAAGGACGGGCACACAAGAGGTTTTCCTTGAGTTTTGCCTCAGCCCAGCCCTAGGTGTGCTCCTGAGGAAAAGCAGACATTTGTTAGGAATTTGGCCACCAGCCCAGCTTTCAGGCTTCTCATACAGAGCGGGAAGATGTGTCCCACAGCTGGACACTGGGATTTGTCTCTGGCAGTTGTAGGGAGCAGGTACAAGCAAGGGCAGAGTGCTTGGGAAGTTGCTGTTTGGAGAAATGTAATGTGTGATGTGAGAGGTGGGAAGCAGAGGAGTTTTCTTCACCTTTGTTTTCATATAATCACCATTGCACATTGGTGTCATTGAGAGGGGTTGCTGAGACAGTATCAAGTCTGCACTCTCACTTTTTCCTTTGGAGGAGCAGAAGGAAAATGTTTGGTAACCTATGGCTTGTTTATCTTGCCTGATTTGAGGCATGAGTGGTTCAGCATGGAGCTGCCTCAAAAACATCCATAGATGGGAAGTAGATTTGGTGAATGGAGTAGATGAAGCAGACTTGAAGTTGTTTGAAAAGCAATTAAATTTGCCTGTCACTTACTATTTAAGTGAGTGCAAGTGGTATGTTGATGGGTTGGTTTTGGCCTGAAATGCTTTTTTGGAGAGGAAGATGCAGAGCTCTGGTTTTATGTGGTGGGGTTTTTTTTGTAACCTGCTAAGAGTGCTCTAAAGTAAATGCTTATGGCACTGAAAAATGGATGGGTTGAAGCGTACCCTCAGCAGATGCATGAGGAACTCTAAAACAAAATCATCCCTTCTTCCAAATAATCAAGTTGGGGAAAAAATTCAGGAAAACCGAGATTGCCTGAAAATCAAGCTCTTGTATCATAAAGTACCTAGTTGCAGCTTAACTTTCTCTTGCCACACTCCAAACATTGATGGGATCGTAAATGGCTCTCTGTTAAATGTATGCAAACCAGATTGTACAAAGCAATGATTTAAAACAACAACTGTCTTTCATCTTTGGTGAAGACAACAAATATTATAAAATCTAAATTGTCTGGAAAAAGTAGTTTATCTTTGAATCCTGACAGCATTCAACAGCTGAAATATATAAATGCACTCAATTCTAGCTTTGGAACTTAGATTTAATGAGATGCTCAGAGGAAAATCTTTGGAAGGACTTATATAAATTGTAGAAATGGGCCACTGTGTTGTCACAGATAACTACTTTTTTTCAACTTTTGATCCATTTTTATGAGCAATCATTTTATCAGACAACACTTGGGTCTGCACTTTACCTGTCCTTTTTGAAAATAATTTTCAGCAGTAACAAATAATCACAATCTGGAAATGGAGTTCTGTCACTGATGCTACCGAATAACAATTGACAAACGTGGAGTGGAGCGTGAGCTGCTGGGCTTTACATGGTGCACAATGGCACCCACCTGCAGCTCAGGCCCAGTCTTCCAGTTTACTAACTCTGGTGCAGTAAGAAAGGAGGGCAAAAGGAGAAGGGTATGAGTTAAAGCAGAAAATTAAGTACTTTTCTGTTGTTTTCTTACCCTAAAAAAATGTGTTCCTGATATCTGAGAAGTTGCAGAGCTCACACTTCCTTACAACTGACTTTCTTCTGGTGTAACAGTAATTTCACTGAGCAATCTGCCATTTTCACTTACTGCTTGGTATAGCTCAGTGGAGAGAGATGTTATCTGGCCTCGTCTTCCATTTAGTTAGAAAACAGCCCAGAATGTTTTTAAAAAGAAAGACACTCTTAAATTACCATGAAAACAAAATATATTTTGGCAAAGATACCCTGATAGGAATGGAAACTCGTGGAAATGCTGAGGGTTGCATCAATCTTAGGAGAAAGTTATTAAATTTGATGTGGTATCTGCTCACTAATTATAAACTGAAATTCTTGGAAGCAAAGGAATGCCCTTTTTACTTTCCCTGTTGTTGACAGCTTAAAATAAGATACACTAAAATAGATGTGTTCTTAGTTTCTCTCTGTGTGAACGTGAGCTGTAGATACTGGAGTCTATGGCTTTTTCTTCAAAGAGCCGCTATTCTGGTGTATATCAGGAAAGCACTTAGGAGCCACAGTCAACATTGAGTCCAGCTGTCCATTCCATCTCCAGCTCAGGTTCCTGAAGGCCATCCTTCCTCAAATGGGCAAATAAAAAACATGGAGATGGGAACCAGAAACCCACCACATACCTAAAGCTCCCTATACATCTTTCTGATGTGAATCTATTTTTTGCTTTACATTCTGGGTTATCTAAGCTTGCTTCTTTCCTATGCCACCAAGGCCAGCAGTCTTTGATGTGATATGGTCTCAATTTGCCAAATAACAATTATTTTTCAGGTACAACAGAATTTTTATCAGCCATTTCTGCTGTTTTTCCACAGTGGCTTAGCCACCCATCTAGATATTGGCAGATGTTATGACCTTATGGCAGATTTTAAATACTTTCATATTTTCCTTGGAAATACCAATTTTGGTGACTCTTGTTTATTCACTGACTTCACTTATTTTACTACTCGATCCTTTCCAGGGGATTTGTTTTGAAGATATTCAAATGTCCAGCTGTAGTTTCAGATTTTGCTTTCATTGCCAGACAGTAAGCTGGAAATAACTTTAAAGTCATCACCCTTACGCCTCCTCCAGTGATCAGATCATGCCAGTATGTGTCTGCAAGGGTTTGTTTCTTCTTGATGAATTGTTTGTGCATTTGAATTCTTCTCCTTTCTTTCAAAATGTTAGACTTGAGACTGATCATTGCATTTTGCAGCCAGTTAATGTTAAAAGAAATATTCAAAATCCAAATGCAAAAATCAATTCATTTAATACTTAGTGTGGAATGGGTTCCCCTTCCCTGAATTCTTCAGTCTTCACTTCTGCACTGACTAAGTTTTTACTCAGAGAAGATATGTTTATGAGTAAATTGCATTCTTCTAATCAGAATCCCATATTGGTTTGGATTTGAAGGGACTTTTAAAGATCATCTAGTCCAACTCTTCTGCCATGAGCACCTCCCACTGTCCCAGGTTGCTCAGAGTTCCATCCTGCTTGGCCTGCAGGCCTGCAAGGCCTGCTTGGCCTTGATCTCTTCCAGGAATGGAGCACCCTGTGCCGGGGCCTCACTCAAGGTGTTATTAAGGTGCAGTATTCGGTAATTTTTCATGCAGTTTGGAGTGAGTTCTGGGGTAATAGTGTCTTTTGGGTGGGAGGAGAGGGGTGTTGGGGCTGGTTGGATGTTCGGATTTGGCACCAGTAACTGTTTTAACACCATTTGTTTGAGTCGAGTTTAACCATACGGGATAAATGCAGACTGTGATGTTCTACTTCTGGTTTTTGTTACAACAACATGAGGGCATCATGGGAGGTTATCCTGCCTCTGGTTGCAGAAAAGAGTGTTTTCCATTTGATATGCACCTGATAGATTTTGAGCTGGAAGACTGTAGGTTAACTATGGGTTTCTGCTTCCTTTATCAGTGGTTAAGATGATGCTGGAGGAAACTTCTCATTTACTGATGGAAGGAACCTAATATCTCTTTAAGCTGTCTTGGGTTGATATTTTGAGTGTAAATGAATTTTCCTGTTTTTTCTTTGTGTGCTGTTCCAGATCTGGAAGAATTTGGGGATTTTTTTTTTATCAGTCATCTCTTTATCCCAGTTTCATCATTTTCTCCAGTTGGTTTCCACTGGCAGCTTTCCCTTAAGCTGCTGTTATTGTATCTTTTGTGCCATTGTCTGTGTTGTGAAATGTTAAGCAGCTTAGCCATGACTGTTTAATTTCTCTGTTAAAGCTGATGTTTTTGAATAGACTTGGCCTGCTTAACACCTCTCCAAAGTTAGTGGACATCCTCCCTTCACTCTTTTGGTGCAGGCTTTCACTTTCTAGGTGACAGCAGATTTCTGGGTCAGGCCCCTGAGTTCAGAAGTTAGTTTCTTTTAGCTTCTCGCAAAAACTACCTGTTTAGTATAATTAACTACATAATGCTTCTTTTCATACTGTTTTTTTTTACTTTTCAATTTATTCTTCATGTCAGCTACTGAACTCTCTGAACCTATATGTGAGAACTTGAATGTGTTGTATCATCTTTCCTACAGAGATATCTCTTGCCTCTGATTTCTCCATCTCTAGAATTCATTTCCATTGTGGGAAGTGATTGGTGTGCAGCTTAAAACATGTCAATTCTGAATTATGTCGGATACGCATCTTGCAGTCCATAAAATCTTCTATTGATATTGATCTGAAATTGCTGCTGTAATCATATTTAGTCCTCCAACGTGGATTTCACTCAGTACTTTTTATTTTGCCTTTTTAAAGTTTGGGTTTTGTTCTTGCTTTGCATGAAAAGTAATCAGATCAGATGTCAGCTGCACTACACACTTTAATATCCTGGATAAGCTGAGCTACGTTTTCATTCCAGTAGACAGGTTTTTAATCTGATCCATGGGTAGATATCTTACTAGTGGAATGAATATTCCACCGACAAGAAACCCCAGAGCGATTCTGTCAGTCTTTTGCCATCATGACTTCATAAAATTACTATTTTTATTTATTTACTTATTTATTTCTAAGCATGCTTATGAATTTCATGCTGGTTTTTGTCGGGTGTCTCCAGTGTAAGCAGGTGTCATTGCCCAGGACCCTGTCACAGCTTGCAGCAAGATTCAGCAGCGCAGTCATTTCTCAGTGTGCAGAATCCTGTAATTGTTATTTTCCTGTATAACACGTGAAATGCAGAAGTTGGCTGTTAATTGGCTCACAGTCCTCCAGCAGCAGTTCTGCATTAGAAATCCTAGTTAAATATTCTTTCTGCAAGGAGGGAAAACTGTTTTTCCATCTTGTTTCATCATGTCTATAATGAATTCTTGTATTTAGCTATACCTTTTAACCTACTCTTCAACATCAGCATAAGCTGTGGATTTTGAGAACATACTCATCTGTTTTCTGTTACTTGTATAGCTTTTGACCTTGCTGATTTCTAGTATCTCAGAGAACTATAATTGTAGCTGGTAGAGAACCACTCATTTTGGAAATTGCTTTTGCATTTGGAATATGTTACTGCCACTCCTCTGTGCCTTCCCCAGCTGTGTGGTGCTGTGCTGCAAGTAAAAGGGGAGATGGGAGCACTCCAGCATCCAGTTTTGTCAGCCAGCCTTTCCTGAGAAGTCACTGAAAGGGATTTGACTAACCCAGGCAAGGAGAGGCTTGCAAAGTGCAGTAGAGATGAAAACACTACTTGACAGGTAACTATTATGAGTGGCAGAGCATAGAAGCTGTCTTCAGCTGCTTGTGAATATCCACAGGCACTACCGACTTGTCAGAGCCTCCTCATCCAGGTAATTTCTCTAAAGTCTCAATCCTTGAGATATGCATGGTTTGTTGTAGAGCCAACCTTGTTTTCCTTGCTGAGTTAACCTGCCCTACTTGAGTGCCTCTGTTGGATTGTCAGCTCATTCCTGAGGGTGACTGGAAGTTGATGAGTCTGAAACATAGGAAATGACTTGCTTTTTGAGTGGTCTTTGCTCTTCCTGACCTGCCTGGCTTGGCTTAGCCTGTGCTAGAGAAAGTTGCAGCTCTTGATGTAGCTTGCAAGGTTCCCATGATGTTCTATGGTCTCTTCTGTCATGTTCACATGTAGATTCTCAGGAAGATGCCACTGGCCCAGATTATGTTAAATTCTAAATTATATCTTTCTCTACTTAGAGATGGATTCCTGTTTGTGCTCAGTCCTTTTATACAAAAAGGCGGCACTTTTGAGAGTGGCCATGATTGCAAAATTTTTATACTTTTATTATTATTTTTAGATTCAGCTTCGTGTGCATGGCAGGAAAATACCCGTTCATATTGCAGTTGTGAAATTTGTCTATTAAGGAAGGCAAAAATGGTACTTGCTGTCATGTAGTATAGGATGATGATCTTCCATCCAGTACCACATGTAGGTTTCTTGGCTGTCATTCTGAATCTGTAAATACATATAAAGCTATATATATGTCATATATATAAAAAATTAAGAGTGTCTCCTGAATGTAGCAGGAGTATTTATTTGAATGTCTTTTTCATTTATGTGACAAGGAATTGTAGTGGAAAAAATGTGCAGGCATGCATCTTCAGCTTTCCTTGGGATGTTGGACAGTGTTACAGATTAGTGATAACACGTATAATCACAGGTTAAGATTCTGCTGCAGGGGATAATCTCTTGTTGTTTGTTACATTGAGTGCTTTTTCTTTCCTTAGCCTGCTTTTTCATGAGTGCCTTTCTGGGGTTGACTAAGCCTAGTTGTCCTTTTATGAAATCCCAGTTGGTGATTGCTATTAGCAACACAATAACACATTTCCACAAACTTGCACCTGGTTAAAAAAAAAAGCAACATGTGCTGCTTTGTCTCTTGGGTTATGAGGTTCAGTTTGAATAGCTGATTCCTGCTCTGTGCTTAGGTACTCAGTACTTTGCCTCTGAAAGAAGCAGAAACGTGTTTTGTGTTAGTGGGTACTAAATTAAATAATCTGGAAAACTCTAATACTGCAAACTGATATGGAGAGGGGAAAAAAAATGGAATGGCTTTCTAGCACATGACCCCTGAAATCTGAATGTGTCATCTGAAAACATCTCCAGAGTTTACATATCTGAGTTTGTGCTTAGTCTTCTGATTGACAGTAAGTAGCATTTCCATGTTCCATCACTGAGTAAACATGTTTTTAGGAAGCAGAATATATCTGTTCTGGCTGAGGAATATACAAGAAGAGTTGTACTATGTCAGTTGTTCAGGTTAAGTTCTTCTTAACCATCTCTTGGGGAAAAAAATACAAACCACGACAATGTAATAAAACAGATGGAGACTAGTGTTTCTTCATATCTTTCTGTGACAGGCAACATTTTTCTAACAGAATTATCTATATTAAATTATGGATGAGCTATATTGCAAAACTAACAGAAACTTCTGTATTTTCCAGCCATTTTTCCTGTGTTTGTCCCAAATGGCATTCATCTATAGATATTTGTGTCATTTCATTGTGGTAAAGCAAAACTGTACTCCCATGCAGTGAAGTCCCTGATGATGGGATTTCAGTGAAATGAGTGGGAGCAAGTCACTCTAGATCCATTCTTTGCAGCCCTCAGGCAAATATTGCATGGAACTTGCTGAACTTCCTGGGGGAAATAAAAAAATGAAGCTATTCTTGGTGAATTAAGTTGCATACATTTTATGTGGAGGTTAGCTGGGAATTCCATCTAAGCATAAGAGACTGTCACCCTAGCTGCTGGGGAGATGCTGTGTGTTCTCCCTTAGGGCAACCAGAGCCTTTGCCCAGCAGTTTGGAGATACCAAGGAAGAAAACAAGATTGGTGCTAACAAGTTCCCGAGGGGGCTTTTGCTCAGCCCTCTTGTGTCAGAATGGTGGTTGTTGTAAACCAGTCTTCTGGGTGAGAAGCAGCTGGGCCAGAGGAAAAAGCACTGGGCTCCTTGCAGAGGAGCTCTTAAACAGAGATATGCCCTTAGTAATGAACTCCCTTCCCTGCCCAGTATGTCTTACAAGAAGTAGGAATATTTCACTGGAAATAAAGCAGCTATCACAACAAATGTGGGATTTTTGAGCAGTTTTGTTCCTTACCCAGTACTCACCTCATTAAATTGGAGCATAAGTGTTCTGAGGAGGAGCTGGGGGTATTTAGCCTGGAGAAGAGGAGGCTCAGGGGGGACCTTACTGTTCTCTACAAGTCCCTGAAAGGAGGCTGTAGCCAGGTGGGAGTTTGTCTTCTCCTGTTTAACAAGCAATAGGGCAAGATGAAATGGCCTCAAACTGTACCAGGGGATGTTTAGATTGATGACTAGAAAAATTTCTTCACTAAAAGGGTGGGCAGGCATTGGAACAGGCTGCCCAGGGAAGTGGTGGAATCACTATCCCTGGAAGTGTTAAAAATAAAATGTGTAGATGTGCTTAGATTTAGTCGACCTGGCAGTGCTGGGTTAATGGTTGGACTTCACAATCTTAGAGGTCTTTTCCAACCTGAAGGACTGTGAGCTGCAATTAAAAGCTGCATGGGGTGAAAAATCACCCACTTATGACTTTGACCATCCTGATGTCTGTTGTTACAGTCCTCTTTAGGCTCTGTATTCCTGAGGTTGATTTAAATGCTGTAATTTTAATTTACCTTGATTCTGTATAGCTGTATCTATATTAGTGAACTAAACAGGGCCAAGGCGCAGGCTTGAGTGTACTTGTGCATTTGGCTGATGTTCACATGCTCTTGGGCTGGGTTTTGGATAGGGGCTTTCCCTAAATCATGCCCAAGTGTAGGCACATCTGTGGAAACAGGGTGGATAGAAAGGCATCCTGGAGGAGAGTTTGGGCAACTGGAGTGGCAGAGAATTGCTACAGTGTACTAGAGAATTGGCATTGACCTGCTAAATGCATCTTACTGGTGTGATATAGTTATTAAAGTGAAGAGCCTATTTGATGTTCTGTTTAAGGTTTTTTATTTTGATGCCTGGAGCTCAGAAGGATGTGTATGTACATGCAGGTGGGTGATCTGAGATGGCAGAGCTGTTTCTGCCCCATGTGGGAGTGCTGTGGTGGGGAGCAGGTTTGCTTTCCTCCCTTCTAGGAGAATTGGGAAGAGTTCTACATGCATGCTCACATCCCATACCATTCTTTGATAGCCTAGTGGTTGTATCTACCTCCTGGGGTTGATTTAAAATTTCAGGTGGGATTTCAGGTCTCAGGCAGAAGCGAGGTTTGAAGTACACATGCCTTAAACGTAGACAAGTGCTTTAATGGCATTGAAGGGAAGGGGAACAATGCTTTCTAACTGCTTAAGGGGAAAAGGCAAAAAAGCTCCACTTTTTATTGCTCTTGGCAGAGGAAAAGGGAGATGAAATGGAGCAAATTCCAGTAGGGAGATCACTCCTGAGAAATGGAAGTGAGTGCTTTACGTACCTTCAGAGAGCCAGATTTTATGATTTCCTCTCCATAGTACTTCCTGGGTTTATGCTAGTCTCCTGACCACCCAGTATCCCATGTTGTGCAAGCCCTGCCTTGATGTGCCTCTCATGGTGCCTGGCAGGGAGTGGAGCACTGCACTGCAACAAGTCAAGTTCCTCACTGCTTCTCACTTTCTGCAAACACTGAATCATCTTTTGTGATGTAATCTGTTTTAATACCTAAGAGTATTAAGTTTCATTCTCATACTGTTTTAAAAGTGATGTATAACTACAGATCAGTGTTGTTTTTATTTTTTACAAACATACTTTTCCCCATGTTTATGTTAATTCCCCCTTAATTGTCTTGAGTTCCAGTACTCTGAGCTGATTCTGTTACTTGGTCAAATCCCATTCTGGGGCTTCAGGGATGCTTTTAAAAAATACTGGTGGGTTTTCACCCCCTTTTTCTGGTATGGTGTTAATTTCTGACAGTTCCATGAAATAAAGCCTTAAGTTGAAATTAACTTTTCTTGATCCAAGAGATTGAATGTGGCTGTAAATTTTAAAGCAGAACCAGTTGCTGCAATTCTCCATCAAAGAAAATCTTGTGAACTTGAACGAGTAAGACTTACAGAGAGCATTCTCCTGGGGAAGCTGATTAGTTAATACTTGAGTAATATATTTTTCTTTCCTCTGCCCCTGCATCTCCAGGCCTGAAACAACAGAAATGATTCCTTGATCAAAAGACCGCTTGAGTCCCTTTTATCGGACAAATACCATAAATGGTAGGCTCTTAACTTTTCACTTGAGTAATGGCTCAGGCTTTCACAATTCCTCTAATAAATTTAAAGCAGGTCATAATACCCACCACTTCATCCTTAAACTGGTATAAATCTTGGTTTTCAGAGTTTTAATTACAGTGGCTGCTCCCATTAGGTGGTCTTGTTTCATGGCAGGATGCTAGACAGCTCTCTTGCTCTAAGTCATTTATGTGGACTGCGGGTATGTCTGTCAAACCATAATGAGCAGTGAAAGAATGAAGAATGTTAATTTAACTGAAGCTGCTTTTGCTGCTAACGTAAGTACCACCAGCTGCACCTCGTAAACATGTGCTGTTTGCTTGCTGTGGCTTTGCTGTTTAGCGAGGCCTTGTGTGATTGATAGAGGCAGAATCAGACTGATGGCTGGCGTGCCGCAACTTTTCCGAAGCGCCGCTTCTCTGAATGCCTTTTTGTTGCAAGAGACAGCTCCTACATTTTAATTGCTTTTCAAGCTACCAAGTGCTGCTCATGTCAAATGAAGATAATTGTTTTATGACACAGAGGTGCTATAAATTAAGGAGAGGTCAGCGTAGATAATGCGTGCATTACCTGCTGGAGGAGTGATGGTTGGGTGGAAGTGACACGTAGGAGATGCTCACTTCGGTGTGCAGGGGTTCTCAGTGCTCACACACAGTTTCTTAAACAATGGGCCCTAATAAGAAAAGACTGATTGCAACAATAGCAGTGCTTGAAATCACTTTATAATTAGAGAAATTACTAAATAATGCTGAACTCCACAAATGGCTTTTTTTTCCAACCCATTAAGCATTCAGGTAAACATTCAGAATAAAGCTGCAGACTTCCATTCACCTGTCAGCTGTGGTGTGCACTCAGCAAAAGCACATTTTGTTCCTCTCTGGTGGGTCATTAAGAGGGTGATGGACCCCAGGAATTTGACACAGGCCACATGTGCTCCAGTGCAGCTCACCCAGAATCATCTTTCTTTCTTGCTTTTGCTTCACTGATTAAGGTGCTCCTGTACTACTTGGCATGAAGCTCTTTCTTATTGATGTCCTGTCCAGCTTTTTCTTCTTTGCCTTGATAGTTCCTTGAAGTGTTTTTCATCTCTAACATAGTTCCTTTCTCTCTGTCCTGATATACCCAGTTATTTTAGACATGATTTACTACACCTCTTGTTTTTGTGCCAAATGTATGTCAGGGTGATATGCTCTAAATCAAAATGTCTGCAGTCTTTAGGATTTAAATTATTTAAACAGAAATAGTCATAGAAGTAATTAATTTATTTTTGTTCCGTATTGCATATAACTTATTTTCATAATATACTCCAGTTAATAATAATTGAAATGTTGTGAATTGCAATGAAATAACTTCAATTTATACCACTTATATTTACACAACTCTTTGCTAATTGTAAGAATATGCTTTTATCTCTGCACACTATTAGGTTTTAAAGCTTTATATTCTCAAAGTAACAAATAATGTACCTTTATTAAATTTTTAACAGATAAATCCATGGCAAGCCATATTATTTTTATTTTTTTTAATACAGTTACAATCAGTGAAACTTTGTTTTGAATAGGGATAGGAGAGATGCAGAACAAAGTAGAACTTAGGGTGGTTATGACTCACAGGACCAGATGGTTATGGCAGCAGACCACAGGCCAGGGTCTCATCCCTGCTTCTGGAATACTCAAGAGGGGAGAGAACTTGTAGTCACCATGGATACTTGGGAAACTTGTAAAACTTGCCAAAATTGTGTGTTGGATACCAATGTCCTCCTTGGGTCAAAACCTACCCCATAGCCTATATGTTTCTAGGCTTTAGAGTTAAGTTTCTTTGATTTCAGAGAATTATGGTTATGTAAACTTCTGGTGCCTGTTCACTGAGATGCTCCAGTGAGATTTTTAAAAAACACTTGCAAGTAGTTCTAGGGACCTACACTGGTTATTATAGGGTTTCATGTCTGTAAGGCTTTGATATTAGGCTGTAATATCATTCCCCCTTGGTTCCCTTTTTCAGCCTGTGACTGAAAAATTAACTTTCCTTGGTCTTATGAATTGGTCCCAGTAAAGAAAAGTACTTTCTGAGTAACAGCTGGCTGTATTGAAACAAACAAAATAAAAATGTACTTCTGGACAGCCAAGGCTGAAAAAACCAGGCTTCTTGAGAAAGATTACCAGAAGAAAGACAAATATACTAGCAGTTATAAAAGTTACTTACTTTAATCTTTAATACACAAACACGCTTGAGTTGACTTTAGATGTATAGTTTCAAGTTGTTATCTTTTTGCTCGTAATCTGAAGAGAATTCACTGATACAGAAAAACAGAATGGTTTGGGTTGGTAGGGACTTTAAAGATCATCTAACACATCCAATAAAATTTTCTTTAAACCTTAGTCTGTTTAAACCCTTATATTAAACCAGAGTTTTAATACTTTGTTTTTTAAATTAAATTTGAAATTATTACATTTCAATCTGTTGCAACTGAGAAATATTTGTTTTAATAAAACTTAGTATGAATTTCATTATGCTTTCTTAAGGGAAAAAAATCATTTTACTGTCTTGTATGAGTATTCCATTTAGTGGACTGTTTAATTTATAGCCACTAAAAAGAAAGTATTTTTTGTGTAACTCAAAGGATTGTTTTAATGGGCCTGACAAAAAAACACCATTAAAATTTTGTATCAGCTCCAAAGCAGGATGTTTCAATTTTCTATACAGTTTTTCTTTTAGTTACTTTTTTTTTCTGCACTCTTGACTATGTTGTGAGCAAACTGAAGAAAAGACCACGTGGGTGTAGTCAGGTCCTGTTTTCACTGTTCCAGTGTGTCATTTCAGCAGGAGACCTGTTCTCCCCCTCAGTGTAGGTTCCTCACCCTCTTTCAGTTGGCCAGCAAAAGCTCTGAGTGGATTGAGGGAAGCAAATCCCAATTCCTCAGACTGTGCTGGCTCCCAGCAGCTTTTCCAGTGCTGCTTTTAGCAGCAGCCCTTGAAAGCAGCTGAAGACTTGAGCTGTGGCAGGAGGTGACAGTGGTTAATGCTGGTTCCTCTTGCCCCAGAACTGATTTAAAGCTCACACCTAAACACAGTTTATGGAAGTGAAGAAGGGATAAGAGACCAAGCCAGCCATGGGTGTCCTTACCACCAAGTATTTCTTTCATCTGGTTTCAGAGAGGTTGATGCTGCACTGGGGCTGCAGTGGTCTGTAATCTGGTATATCGCTAATCCCCATATAGACACACAAATGTGTGCTGAGATATGTGTGTATATATA
>VWYI01045506.1:0-11837 GCA_013399455.1 Anthoscopus minutus
CATTGTTAAGTCTTCAGTTGTTTGGCTAAAACAGGAAAACTTCCCTTTGGTATATGCAGACAAGGCTGCACTTTACATACTTGAATCTGTTCCAGAAATAAACCTAAATATTTTGTATATTTTTCTTTAATGTTTATTCTGTCTATAATGGGGAAGGTCTTAATCCTGCAAAGATTTTCACAAGGTTTTACACAGCATGAAGTGCTGCAGGGAAGTCTCTGGAGCAGCTCACAAACAATAAAGCTCAGCATATGTAAATCTTCTATAAACAAAGCCATTGTTCCTGTATCCCAGTCTTCTGTGTGCTGCAAATTACTTCTATGTTGCTTTTTATAAACATATTTTCAGAAATTAGCTATATTATAGTGAAATGGTAATTAATATTTCATAATTTCATTTCATTAAAAATGGAAATGTGGTGTCCATTATATATATCTTCCTTAAATCGTATTAGTTCATCATGCTAAGTACTATAAGACCACATGACTAAGGAAGACAGAATTGATAGAATGAAATTCTGGTAAAATTTTATTTCCAATTTCAAAGCAAATGGAAGAAGTCTTACAAAGCCTTTATATCTCCATTACTAATATCAGTGTAGAACTGATAAGAATTGTTCAGCTGTTGTTATGAAGCAAGAAAATGGCAGATAAAGCAGCTTTTCTCCTATCTCATCAAGTATGTTCCAGTCCTCAAATCCTCCCATTTCTAAAAACTCTTCTGTTCCATGATGTGTGTATGTGATTCTGTATAGATAAAGGGAAGTTCAGTCAGAGCAAGTCTGCCTAAAGCTCACTTGTGTGTCAGACAGCTATTCAGTCTGCCTGCTTTACCAGCTTAGTTGACCCTGGTAATTCCCCCATTTTAGCTAGAAACTAATTACATCACCCAGGCATTAGCAGACCTACTTGTTCTGAGGAGATGGACCCCTGCCTCTTGAAGAGACAGCATTGAAACTCTGGCAAGCACCTACTTTGTGGACCGTATTTAGGAAAACTAGTCTCATGGTAAAAGTCTGCAATGTGGGAAAACCCGAGTTTTCCCCCTAAGTTTGAGAGTGAAAACACAGTAGAATGGTGACATGGAAGTGCCAGCAGCATTCCCCTGAATACTATTTACATTAAATGAACAGTGAATTAAAGAAAAACATTTTCAGGAGTCATGATTTATCTGTGTACTAGATCTATCTTTTTTTCTTTTATTTTTTTACCCACTCCATTATACTTTGCTGCAGCAAGGCTTTGATTCAGAGTCAAATAAAAAACCAGCCCAGAATATAATTTTTCAGTTTCCAGGAGGAGAGCTTCAAAGAACTATATCATTATGTGGAAGGTGTACAGTCCTGCCTTTATGCTGTTTTATTACATTTCTCTTTGTGTCCCTCTTCAGAACAAGACTCATTCCCTACATGCCTACATGACCATTCTGACACATCTATGTTCCAGCAGTCAATGCTGATTGGATGAATTGGATGAATTGGATGAATAAGGAACAATTATTCTCTGCTTTTAGATGTACCTTCTTCCTTCCTTGGATTTTAAGGGGAATTTAGGTAGGATATTTTTTAAGTAGATCGAATCACCACCATTTAGGAACACATCTAACATTTTAGTTAGATATTAAACTTTAGTTAGTAATCATGGGCAGTGGTTACTTTCACTATTCATGTAAAATTGGATTCCAAGACTTCTTCCAGTTACAGCAATATAGATCTTCTGTGTTTACAGCAGAAGATATACAGGTTTAACTCAAATTAGATTTTAAATGGAATCTTGCAGTAATTAGAGCAGGAAAAATTGCTGCTGCACTTATGTGCTTGAGTACTGCTGTATTTAAGCAACTAAAGAGTAATTGGGAGATCTATAAACGGACAGAAGAGAATCAGAATTATTGGAATAGCTTTTTTAAATCTTTAGTTTTCACAAATGTTTTAGTTTACTAAATGAAGTAAAACTAACTTCAAAGGGTTGCCCAATTAATTAATCAATTAATTAATGTTTAAAATTAGTGTAATTTTAGAATTATTTTTCCTAATACTTAATGTATACTTAATGTTCTTCTGTCATTTTGGCTACTGTTTTAGCTATTAACTGCAAACACACTGAAAATTCTTGTTGGAAAATTCCTATATGAAAATAATCTAAATGTCAATAACTTATATTTCTGTCTGCATATCTGTTTCATGTGGTTGATATTGCTATGAATTTTAGCTGTCAGGTGACAACATGTTCAAAAATAGTTTCTCTCTTTTTCAAACTGGAGATTTACATTAATAAGTCTTTGCTAAACATCTTTGACTTTCATTTCTTCTCTTATCAGCTCTATTGTCATTAGGGAAATTTCAGGTTACAAAAATAAGAGACAAATCAAAACAAATATATGGATCTTAAAAAGTGTAAAATTGCTTCACCTAAAAATTCTGTACAAGAATTTCAAAGGGAATCAGGATGGTTTATTTAGATTTTAGTAACTTAACAATTTATTTTTTGACAATCAAACTAGATAAAGCTTTTAAGAAATTAAAGAAATTAAAGAAGCCATGATTTAATATTAGTGGAGCTTTAGATTCTGCACCTGAAAGTAAATTTCGCCGCCAGTTAGAAAAGGTATTGTGACACAGCATATTATTAAGAAATCTTTCAGGTCCAAATACTGCAAATTTGTTGCAGATGTTGCTTTTGAAATATGTAGTGTCAGGGATGATTTTTTATTAATATTATAACTATTTTCAAAAATGTGCTATTGTTCCTGCGAATTTTTCATCAGTTATTTTCTGTTTTACTTTGTGTAGGGTATGCTGTTTTACTTATTTCTTAATGGTGAGCTCTAAAAGATGTTCTGTATACCGGAGGAGCTGATCACAGCCTGCTGCTATCCAGGAAAGCTCAAAGGCCTTCACTTAGGATCACTTTTTATAAGGTCACAAGACAATTGGCTTTAGTCATCTGTCAGTGACTGTCCTGGCTGTAATCCAAGATGGTAATCGCTGGAATTTTTCAAAAGCCTAGTAACAATAATGCTGTCCCACTCTGGCTATGACTCAGTAAAGCGATGTTCCAAGGCTATCGGGGATGACTGGTTCTGTCTTATCCCCTTCCTTAGTTAGGCAACAGAAGTTCCTGGTACAGACAGTGTTTCTGATAATCTCAAGGGGAAGAGCATCACCAGGGAGTCATTTATCAAGGCCAAGGCTAACAACAGTTTCTGACAGTGTAGAGCAGTCTGTGTTGGGGGAGGTGGAGATGCACCACCACGGTGCTTTAAATTACATTTTTTTTGGGCAGGATACCAACATAATTATATTCCATTGGGAACTGATGATCAGAATCGACAAATGCCCTCTGTAGAATAAAAGACAGTTACTGTTTTCACTTCTGAAATTAACCTTCCTGAGTGTTAGACCCATAATGGCACATGCCCTTAATCACTGACACAGAACTTCTCCACAAACTTATCACTTGCAAGTGTTAGACGCGAACAGGATGAGAAAAGATTTCCTTAAAAGAATGGCATAGCCATCGTGCCTTCTGGATATGAGCTCATCAGTTCTGCAAGGACAAAGCTGTGATCTAATGTATTAGAAGGAAACAGGGATGAAAACTCACCTATAAAATATTGCTCAAAATGGGTAACCCCAAAGGGGAGGCTGTAGGACAGATCTTTGGCTTTGTGACTACATTCATAACAGTCACACAATAGGTGTAGGAGAAATCTGTGTGTCTGTGAATTACCAGTTCATGTAATTACTCTTATACAGGTCCCAAAAACTGTGGCATAAAGGGACAATGACAGAGTCTGAACCAGGAGCTGAAAGCAGTTGACTCCAGTTGTTCCACAGGAGAGGGATATAAAAGGATCCTTAACTTACCCCTCAAAAGCATATAAATAATTTAAAATGTATATTTAGGTTAAGGGGATGGAGGCTTTTTTTATTCACTTGTATGTTTGGTTTTGTATCAAATTCTGCCCTAGTTAATGCTCTAGCACTCAGAACATCTTTGTTGCAAGTAGTTTGGTCCAAAGGCTTTTCATTTATACACAAAGATTCACAGCTAATTGGAAGTAGTCACTTATTACTTCTCCAGCGCAGCAGCAAGTTTTACAGCCACACCAGGAATACCATTGTCCAATATTACTGGGTGTCCAAGCTACATCCTTCATTTCCTTTCAAACATTTCTTTCCACTCCTTAGTGTTTTTCTCTTCATTCTAACACAAGAGCTCAGTTATCTCATGGAACTGGTCCTGGAATATAGAATCATTTGTTTTCAAATGGCCTTCTTCTGTTCAGTGATCTGTGTGAAACCAAACAGTGCCGGAAATTCAATTCCTGCAGTACAATTGCTCCACAAAAAGTGCAGCTACCATCAATTTTATCAGAGGAATTAGGCAAACCCTTAGAGACAGTGTTAACACTGGGATATATTTCTATGAAGCACCTTGCATTATTTCCTCTTTGTGTTACTCTGTAAATACATGGAGCACTACAGCTATGAATGTTGTCAACTTGTCAAAATACAAAAGCAGTGCAATAACTTTCTAATTATTATATATCTGATGTTAATTATCAGATATAATTAATATCAGATATATGCCTATACCTAATCAACATTTTCATGCAAGGAACCAAAAGAGAGCACAGAATTCCACACGGCTCACTTCTATGTTTTTGTTACTAGAATTACTTTTAGTATTAATTGTTGGGACATCCACTGTTCCAAAGACCTAACCCAGGTCCCTCCTTGTTGCTAGAGGACATGAAATAGAAGCATGGAGTCACAATCACAGCAACGAGGCTTTTCCCAGAATAAGGCAGGAAGCCTGGTTTTTCCTGGTTTTATAAGATGTTCCAATACAGGTCAACGTGATTGGCCAAAGGAGCCACCTCTCTGGTGCCATTGGTGGAACAAGAGAAAAACACATTCAGAACAGCTGTGTGTCATTGTTTTGAGAGCCAAAACCCATTTACAAAAAACAGTACTTGAAAGAGAATTTTCCCAAAAGATTTTCCCTTGGGAACAGATCAGCCACTGAAAGGCTGAAAACTCTCTCAGGCTCAGCAAATCATGTCCACACCTCCTTCAGTACCAGCTACATCCTCAGGAGTGGTGCAACTGCTCTATCTCTTGTTGGCACTTAACCACGCTGCCTCAATAAGCTGTTCCTCTGGCAGGTGGTTTGCAGCTTCCACCATGACTCTGGGCCCTGCTACTGGACTGTCCCAGTCATCTAGTTTGAGGGGCTTTTCATATCATTGTCCAAAGAACTTCTCCACACATTTGGCTGCCTAGGAGTCTGCATCTTTAAAAGGGAAGAGTTTGAAACCTTCCATGCTATATCCATCAGCTGCATGTGGATTCCTTGGATATCTTAGATATTTAAAATATCATTCAAAATAACAATTTTTAAGTAGATAGCCTCCTCTGAGGCTATCAAATGACTCCTCATTTTCATCTGAAGATTTTGAATAAGTTGTTTATTTGGAACTTTCTTTTATATCTCTGCTTTTATGTTAAAATGATTTTTTTTTGCTGTGGGGTTCAACCCAGTTTTGCTCCTAAACATGAAACAAAAGCTTTTGAAGGTCTGGATAAGAAGGTCTGGATACTGTCCTGATATTATAATGTCAAAATTCCAGCAATAATCCTTGTTTTTACATTGTTCTTTACACTTAGTTTTTAATTTGTCCACACAGCTCCTGAAGGCTTGCATTACCTAATCTAAAAATGTATTAACAGTTCAAAGTATATTTGCTTTCAGCAATGAAGTATGCATCTTGAAGGCAGTTTATCTTATATATGCTTAAAGATTTGTAGTTTTTTTGTTGATAGGTTGCAGAACATAAAACATGCAATGAAAAATTACTGCACTATGACTTTTGAACTATTCTGTCAAAGCACTTTATCACTCAGCAACTGGGAGTAGTTTTGCTGCAGTGAATTAGTGCCTCTTTTCTCCATCTTAAAGTCTCTTGATGTGAATGGGCGAATGTTGCCTCTCTAGTTATCACCAAAGAAAGTATAGAAAGCCTTGTGTATAGTGCAAGACACATCAGGGTGACAAGTGCTACTTCAGCATCATTAAAAGGAAGTAATTTTCAGTTGTTGAAGTGCAGGATAGAACAATTTGGTAACCGGATACCACAAGATAGCCTGAGAGCACATGCATTTGACTTTGTGTTCTTGCCAATTTCTGACCTGAGTAGCTGTGTTTGATAGACACAGTCATCTAGGTATCATTTATTACCTATCTATCTACATGAGCTGGGGAGGAGGGGGTGTTATTTTTTTCATGATTCACAGGCAGACATTATTTTTCATCCTTCTGTGAATCTAAATGAAAGTCAGATATCAGAAGCTACATTGTCCATGGGCTATTTATTTTAAATAATTTTCCCAGTTATGCTACTGCAAAATAAATACTGTTACACTATTGAATACAATGTATTTTGGGTTTTGTAATATGATGACAAAAAAGTGCATGATTTAATAGGGTTGGAAAAATACAGCAAGAGTGTTACAAGGCCTTCTGAGAGAATTATCTACCTTTTGTGCTTCCAATTTTTAGGGACTTTGAAGAACCCAGGAAGAATGTAATAACTTCTCTCTGTGCAGAAGTCTTGGAGATTCAAATCTATAATAACTTTCTATGTAGAATTCTCATTGAAGTCAATGTAGTTTTGAACCATTATCAAAAGCAAGATTAAGCTCCATTGCCTCTCAGCACTTTCTGTTCTTTAATAATTTCCCTTCTATTTATTCAACAGAAGTAGTAAAAGTACAGAATTTAGACATTATAAGGAAAAGATAAGTTAAAAGGTTTGGTTCCTGCAAAGGTTTGGTTAATGCAAATATCATTACATCTGAGTATCAGGATCCTTACTTAGATGCCTAGAAATAGTCAGGAGAGTTATTCAGAGCACTTCCCACAAACTACATTAGGACTACAGCGGGATGAGCACTTTAGGGAGCACACCTTGACACCACTTGGTAACAAGCACTCATGTCCTAGGATTTACACTGGTCAGGGAAGAAACACTCCCAATATCAGCACAGGAGATATTTCAAACACAGTTGTTTCTATTTGCAAGGAAATATTTCAGACCTTTAATGTGATCAAAATGATGGGAATGCTACTTAACCCCTGTATTGTTCTCTCAAATAGAAGGCACTGTTTTAGAAATCCGCTGCCTCCAATGTTATGCTCTATTATGTGACATCTATTATGTGACATCTATTACACTCTATTATGTGACATCACTAGGACATGGTCTGGTGATAACTTGTGTAATAACCTAGAAACACCACATATTGACACCTTTTGTGGAAAATCTATAACTAAAATGCTCCATTAATTAATTGATATTGCTTCCAATCACCCTCTAACTTGATTAGGCTACTGTATTTGTTCCTTGCTTACTGTGGGGCGCTAAGCAAATTCTATTTAGGATTAGCTATCATTTTTCTCCTATTTCTGGGAGGAGGGATATTTTTACTTATTTTTTTAAAGGTTTATAGGAAAGCTAAGTGTACGCCTTTAACAAGGTCACACAAATGGGCCTCAGAAGTCATAATTGTCCACATAATTGTCCACACTCTTGATTATTAGCACAGGCCATGTCATACTTTTAACCCATGTAGACTAGCATATTCTAGCTTAAGACAGGGGCAGGTTTGGAGTTATTTCATAGAGCTAATCCTAATAAGTATTTGAATTCCCTCCCTTATTTAGGGAGGGAAAGAAGATGTGTGCATGATGTACATATGTGAATTGAATGGATACAGGCTTACCATGCCATTTGGCCCCATAATCAAAGATCATTTCCTATATCACTTAACTGGAATAAATTTAAATTCTGAGTACCACATTATACATTATAAAATATCATTTGTATTCATCTTAAAAGCAAAGAGACTTGTGGCATAATCTATGATAAATTTCTATTCAAAATCAGTTATAATAAAAGACAATGAGCAGAAATATCTTAACTGCACCAGTGTTATTATTCCTGAAAAAAAAGCTATTAAATCATTTTGTCTCTTTGTTCTCTTAGGCATTTGTTTGCAAACAGATGCTGATTTCTATGAATGCATTCACAATACATTTACTGAAGAGCTGAATACACTAAATGCATGTAATATATTTACTGAGCAGATGAAACAAAGTACAATTTATGTCACGATTAGCATATATTAACACATATGACTTCTGATTTGTATTAAAAATCGTCAAGTATGCACTACAATGAAAAGAATATCTGATTTACAGGGGAATGTCTTTGTAGCAATGGTTTAGTACTTTTCTAGTTTAACAAAATGCTGATACAAATGCAAGTGCACTGATGTGTGTTATGGGATGTTCTATGAAAGCCACATCCTTCTGCCCTCCAATTAAACCTGTGATCCTGTTTCCAGTTTATAATGATGAATTTGAGGTATCACTGCTTTCAGAATTTAGGGAGGGATTTAAAATTTTATTGTAGAAGAAATAAACTTGAAGAAATTTTCTGAATATATCCTTCTGTGATAATCTCTTTCTGCTCTAATTATCATTAAACTTGAAGTTAGAAATACTGGGTTGAACTCAAAAATGGGAATTGAACATGAAAAGATGACAGTTTTGCATTTTTACTTCATAGAAGTGATATATGATGCCTCATTCTCTAAGGAGCTGTGCTCGTACATATTCAGTTAAAATATTGCTGATAATTTAAAAAATATTTTCTGAGTCAGCTTTCTTAATTTCAATCCACTAATTGGCATAAATCAATAGAAAGATATGAGCTTTTTCACAGCACAGCTTAGCCAAAGCACATTCTTAGTAAATCTATTTATGTTGCATTTCCCCATAATGAAAATATTGTAAAAAATAGGATAAAACCTGATATATTTTGGGTTATTTACTATCAAATTCTGTGCAATTTGATACCCAGATTGTATTATTCACAAATTTTATGGGTACATTTAGGAAGCAGAATAAAATGCCTATTACTAATATAACAGTAGAGGAATGCTTATTCCTGTTCTAAATAGAATGCTGTTTCACAAACCATTGCTTGCCTAGCAAATAAAATCATCCCTGTATTACTTTCTCAATATTTCAAATAATTTTCTAGGATGGTTTCACTAAGTAAGAAAGTTTACAGCAAGGACTCCAGTTGGTAAACATAGGAAGAGAATCACTGTTTTCAGAGCCTGGATTTCTACAACTCATTTGCATTTAAGCAATGAGCAAGTTCAGAAGGGATTTAGGACCAGGGGGATTAACTCTGGCTGATAATATGCATCTTCTTGCTTAACTTTTGGTTTACTTTTCTACAAGGTTTGTTAAGAAACCTGAGTCTGCACTAATCCTTCTATATCTACTTTTGACAATCCTTGACAGGGAAAAGATAAATATGAACATAATAATTGGTGTCACTGGCACCTGCCCTTGGATAACAATCTGTTGCTTCTCTTCTACACTGTAGGGAAAATTGCTGAAAAATTTGAGTACATACTAAGGAAGTTAAAACCTCCATCATTTTCCTAACACCAAATTGTTCTGGCTATTTTTCTAGATAAGATTCATATATTAAGGTATTTCTAATAGGACTGCAACAAATCTAAGAAAGATTGTAGATTTTAACTGAAAAAGCTAAAAATAAAAAATAGTTTAACAAGACTTTCCAAACTATGAGCTGTTATATTATCTGTATAATAATAGCTCTATAATCTCCGGGAAGACTTTTTATCTTCCTTATGTACACTATTGTCAAAGCAAATTCTTCACTTTGTTTTCAAAGTATACAGAAAAAGAAAACACATTTTTCTTGAATATAAAAAATATGCGTCTTTTCATTAGTTGTCAGAATATTTTGCCAAAGAAGAAAAAAATTTGCAAGTAGATATTATACAATAAAAGTGAGGCAGAAGATAAAATGAGGACTCTCCAAAAAAAAGATGCTGGGACAGAATGTAATGAAGATTTGTTTTCCACAGAAAACAGGAGTAGTAACAGTTCTGAGATCTATTATATTTTACACTGAACTATGAATTAGAGAAACTATCACTCTGCTCAAGGAAAACCCACAGAGATCCAAGGAAGTGCCAAGGCTGAATAAAGTATGAAGCATAAAACCTACATATTTCTCTCTAGGATAGGCAATCTGGGAAACAGACTACCACAGAGACTGCATAAATGTTAATATGTTATATATTAGGGAAAAACTCCTATGAATTCAGAATATTTGTGCATGTGTCCGCATGAGTAGGACATGAAAATTTCTATAAAGATCTGAAGCCTTGACAAGTCTTCATAAAACTACATCAAACAACCGAGTGTAGAATCAAAAGGAATTCAGAGAATTCCCAATTCAGTTATTTTCCTGCAGACAGGATGCCATATGTCCAATTCCATAACATAACCTGCGTCATTTTTAAAGCTGTTAACTTTCCCAATTTTGACCCTTCCAGCACTGTGTTTGAAAGGCTTTTCTAAAAAGTTATTCCTTTTACTATTACAGATCTCTGTCTTATTATCTTACTCTAACATTTGTTATCATGTTTATTTGATAAGTTAATTCATACACAAATCATTCAGAAATGAAATGGCAATAGATGAAGCGGAAATAATAATGTTATAAAACCCTCATCGATTTTACAGTTCATGTAACACATTTGAGGCAGGAGACTGAGGTGATAGGAAGCAGGGTGTCAACTCATGGTTGGTCTTACATGTGGAGAAAGCCCAAGAACTTGATCTGGGCTTATATGATGGTGCTTAAGATGCCTTTGGTAGCTTAAACTAAAAATGTCATTTATAAAAAAATAAATAGGTAAAAATAAGATGCAGGAAAGAAGTGGCTTCACACATGGACACCTGACTGTGCATCAATGGCTCAGTATGAGGCAGATCCCTTGTACCTATGAGACAAGCCCCCAAGGCAATCCTTGCACGAACATTTATAAAATATTCATAGGAACTCATCTGTGCCTTACAAGTTACACAGCAACTCACAAGGCTGCTGGCAGTTGCACTTAATCTAGCAGAGTATCCAAAAATCCAAAATTAATCCATTTGTGGATTCCACAAGTAGTTGACAGGTGTCCTTGTTAGAGCAACTCTTCTACCCATTCTTTCTAAGAAAACGGAACATGTCTGATAGAATGTTCATGGCTAATCACATATTCTATCCATAGATCTCTTGTACAGAATAAATTTGTTAGTTGTTTTAGGAATTCAAATAGATATGCCTATGTTGCTGTTCATATCCTATTTTTTTCCTAGTACAAGTAAAATATTAAACAAGTTATTAAATATTTCCAATGATTTTAGGCCTTAGTTGGATGCTATTAGGAACATTAAGATTAATATAAGATTAAGAGACCCTATGGATAAAAATTAGGGGGAAGGCCAACAAGGCTGACATCCTCCTGGGAGTCTGCTATGGCCCACCCAACCAGGATGAAGAGGTTGACAACTTATTCTATAAGCAACTGAACAATGTTTCAGGATCATCAGCCCTTGTTCTTGTAGGTGACTTCAACCACCAGACATCTGCTGGGAACTTAATACAGCAGAAAAACAGCAATCTCAAAAGTTTTTAGAGTATGTGAAGGATAACTTTTTGTCACAACTGGTGGGGAAGCCCACCAGGCGAGGGACTGTGTTAGACCTATTGTTCACAAATAGAGATGGACTGGTGGGTGAGGTGGAGACTGGAGGCCACTTGGGGCACGGTGATCACGAAATTATAGAATTCTCGATAATTGGTGAAATAAGGAGAAATATCAATAAGATCTCTACACTGGACTTCTGGAGGGCAGACTTTGGCTTATTTAAGAGACTTATTCAGAG
>VWYI01045509.1:1251-15891 GCA_013399455.1 Anthoscopus minutus
ATAAAATATCTATCCTTTAAAAATATTCTCTGTTTTAAAGTTGCACTAGGACTCTTTCTGGTCCAATATTATGTGTTTCAAAACACAAAATCAGGCCTTCAGTTATAATATTTTAACTGGAATTTACGACTCTTGTACATCCACGATACATTTTTCCAGTAAACTCTTTAAGGCAGCAACTCAGAGATTAGTGACAAACTGGAGAAACATACATTTTTTTTTATATTGATCTTTCCTAGTTTTAAATGTGAAACAGCATGCCTTGTTCAGTGCACAAGGCAGTTTTATAGATAAAAGTAATAGCAACAATTTGATCTTTCACTGATCTGCTGGCTTGTACAATGCCATCATAAACTGCCACTTCACAAAAATATGTCAATCAAACCAGGACTAGAACTATATTTTGGATTTCCCCTCCTTTTATCATAAAGGTAGGACTGTAATTGCTATGTCAAAAAACAAACGTTTTCTGGCTGGAAAAAAATTTTTCTTCTTTTTTTTTTTTTTTTTTTTTTTTTTTTTTTTTCAAAAGAAATCAACAATCAGATTTAGGATAGGAAAACTCAGCCAGCAAGACCATTTAATTTTACAGTATTTCTCCCATGCATCAAAGTTTAACATGAACAGTTACATTTTTCAGGTCAACACTGTAGATGCAGAACTAGACCTTCTTTTGCAGACTGAAGTGAGTAATTCCAACTGTCTCTGTTATGTGTTTATTGTATCTCTTTTAATTTTCTTTTAAGTTTTAAATTAAAAAATCTCCTCCATCCATTTCTGAAAAACAGATTAGCTGTGTAATCAAATTCAGAATCTAAACCACAAAGCATATGCTCTCTGTTCAAAAGGTTGCTTTCAAACTAATGTCAAAACTTTGCTATTTAGAAAGTAAATTTCAAGAATGTTTAATTTATATTCATATATACACAGCCAAAGGACAGTTAAACAAAAAAGACAATGAGAGCAGTCACTAAAAAAAGCCAGTTTAGGCTGGAAGCATTATTTCTTAGTATTGAATATATAAAACAGTTTGTAGAATTTATTAATTTTCAAATGCCTTCTAAAATTTAGGGTTAGATTAAAAAAATATTCTAGGAAATATCTTGATCTCTAAGAAGTATTATGTGATCCTTATTGCCATGATGATAAAACTGTATTTTTCCTAGTATGCTTCAGTTTCAAGATATCCTAAATATAAGCAGCTATAAATCAAATTCAGCACAGCAAGAAAAATCTGGTCTGTTTCTAGTATTTTTAATATTAAGGAGGTGATATTCACATCAATATCCACTGGAATGGAAAAAAGCATGGTGAAAACAAAGAAGTGAAGGTCTAAGCAGGTGGGAATTATTAAGACAGCTGATTTCATAGATATTTTATATTAACTTCATGAATAAACATGTTATGTTATCAATTTTAGTCTTTTTTATAAGCATTCACCTAGCACTGCAGTACCCCTACCAATCCAAGCCTGACTAAGCCTGAGGAGACAGAACAGATGATTTGGTTGATGCAGAAGCCTGGTGTCTATTCCCTCCAGCAGCTCACCCCATGTTCCAGTGCAGCAGCTGGGTAGCCCTTGGCAGGCTCAAGGACCAGAGTGCCAAACTCAGATGGCTTTTATCCTGTCCAATCCAGCACCCTCCTCCATTATTACCAGAACATCTGAGCACTGACCACATGGAAATGAACACTTCTTCAAGTACCTAAAAGACCTCCACCCCACTTGTGGGATTTTAAGATTCAAAGAGAATCAAATAATTTCCTTGGATGTCAAGTAGCCCCAGTGCAGTGATGCAGAAGTGGAAATAAATCTCTATTTCAGAGCCTCTTATCCAGTACCAAGATAGTGGTTTCTACGCTCCCCCTTGCTGATGGTTTTAGTGTGAACAAGTTGCTCTGTGACCCAGCTGGGGACTCCACATTGTTCCAGGTCAGCAGAAGTACAGTACCAACTACTACTTCTTACCCTTGCCTCCATACTCATGATATGTACACAACCTCTATGGCACCATGTCTAACCAGTTTGTATTTTCCTTTTTACACGTTATGCAATCAAATGGTATCAGGGGCCAGATTTCCTTAAAATAATTGCAGCATTGAGTTGTTTCAGGTTCTTACACAATTACAGATGAAGAAATCTAATGCTCTGGGATGAATGTTTGATGTTCCTATATAATTTCCAATTGCAATTATCCCAAATGTATGTACAACACTGACCTTTCACTTAGGATTATAATTTGCCTGAATATGTGCACTCTCCCCACATACTTATACCGCCCCATCTCCTATTTTCTTTCCAGATCTTATAAATATTAACTGGAAAAGGGACAATACTTGATTTGTGCATTGACATGGTATCTTCCATTACACATGCTAAATGATTAGCTGTGGAGCAGAAAAGTAACTTTTGAGACCTTACTATGAGGTTTTTTTTCTTCAGCACTGGCAATAATCTGAGTTTCTCTCCCCTAAAAGGGCTTAGTTTTCCACAAACCTTGCCAAAGCTTTTGGTCTTGAAATCTCAACTGTTCTGTCAGATTTGGTTTAAATTAGCCAACAAATATAAAAAAGAAGGTGGGTAAACACAGAGATTGTTGTTTGACAGATGAGCATAAAACCAGACAATACATTTCCAGCTTGAGCAGAATTAAACCAAATTTTAAAAAAACCCCAAAAATGATAGCTGTCTTAGATAAATTTGTGACTCGGAATTATCAAGAGCTTCTTTCTGGGAAGAATTTGAGTTGTTCTTTTCTTGACACACAGAACAAGCATTCTTCATCACTAACCAGTACATTTCAGATAAGTAAGAAAACACACTGGGGATTATACATTACTGTAGATAAAAGAGCAAGAATACAAGGCTCATTTTCTAGTGGCACATAGAAGGCACAATAAAATAAGACATAAAGATCTCGTATGTTCCATACCAATGATATAACTACTATAAAATGTTAGCATTATCCCTTTCACATTGCTTCTATTCCTGCATAATGGAGTACAACACAATTATTTTTACTCTTTCATTCTTTGGTGCTAAATAATTGAAGTGACAAAAGAAAGCTTGTTTTTATCTAGAAAACACTTTATAACCAATAAGTCCAATTACAAAAAAACCCTTCTGTTTAAAAAATAATAGAATTTAAGATTGCATTTTTGCAGCTGAAATTGATTATCCTCATTTATTTCTTTAAGTTTTCTTCTTGAAGCACTTAATTTATAAAGTGAAGTGAAATAAGGCAGTTTTGAGATGTGCACTTCTGGGCCTCATGTATGAGTTTAACCATGTGTTTAGAAAATCCCTATATGTGAAATTTACAGAGCTTAATAGATCAAGACTGGGTTTGGAGGCAGCAGCACAAATCAGACTTCTGACTCAACTAGAGTCTCCTTTAGGGCAATAGGCAAACCACTTGGGGGGGAAAGTGATTTTCTGACTGTTGACTGCTCAGTTATAGGTTCAGTGCAACAACAGCTCTACATTCCACACAAAATTCGTGTGCCCAAACACAGCCTCTGCAACTGCAGTCTGGAGGGGCAGTATTAGCTTTCAAAGCTCAGCCTAAAACTGGAACTGACTAGGACTGTAGGACTGCACATGTTTGTGTATGGGAACATTGTTCAGCAGCTCTGTTTCCTGTCAAGCAAGCTGAAGTCCATGAGAGATTTTCCTGAATGAAGACAATAGTTTGAAGAGGTTTCATTATACCTATTTTAACTCTCCTTTTCAGCAAAAGTTGTGGCATAGAAAACTTACAGAAATTACGGTATTTGTGTGAAAACAGTGCTTCAGTCCCATAATAGTAGTCATGGCTGTATATTCACATATGGGAACTGTTCTACCTAAATTACAACTAAAGGAGCTCAAAGTAATTAAAAGACTACACATAATTTTCTATTCTCTTAAATGAATGATATCTGTCAGTGGTTCTCACACAAAATACTTCATCAAGAAAATAAGTACAGAAGAAGCATTTGCTTTCACTTTAGAGCCCTCAGCAATTACAAACATCTTATCAGATATTGATTTTACATAAAATACTTTGGTAAAGCAGTACTGAATTGTAATGTATAAAAAATAACACTGATAAGAGTTTTGCATGTGATTAATAACTCTTAACTTTCCTTATAATAAGTTTCTCTCCATTTCTTACTCTGCTTGCGTGGCTTCTATCTGTAAAAGAAGAGAGGACTCTAAGAAATTGGGAGTGAATTACAGCAAAATGAAAAATTGTTTGTTTGAAATTTCTTCTGGAGGTGAAGAAAGAAGAGTTACTGGGATTTTCAGTCATTTGAGGCCTTTTTCCTCTTTTTTTCCTCTCCTTTTCCCTAATCAGTTACCACTTCCTCTGAAAAGGCAAAACCAAAATATCCTACCTAGGATTATGTAAATCTTAAAAGAAAAGAGAATAAGATTTTATAAAGAATAAAATTAAATACCCAACTATTTTCCTAAAATGTCTCTTCATAAGAACACAGAATTTCTAGCAATTACCAGGATACTTCAATATAACAAGCAATCGAAGCTGCCATGCAGGCAATACTATAATTGGCTAAACTGAGCAGCTGGGATTTATACACAGACATCGCATGCTTCATCACAGCTACAATACTAAAATTGATTTTTCAAACCCGTGTTCCATTATAAAAAACCACCACTAACAAAAAAAGGAACAATTTACCAGCGTTCTATGTGAAGGTTTGAGAAAGTCTGCAAGGCAGCTTCTCTGGTTAGCAGTTTAAATCCGCACTGTGTGTCCCGGATCTCTTTGACACACAGAAACCACACCAGGAAGTGGAACCCATACATGAGGAGAGTTCGAAAGTAAGAGCGCTGTGGACAAAAGGCAAGAGGTTAGGTGGTCTAATTTGACTGATGAGTGAAGTGCTTGAAGAGAGCTGTCTCACAGGACAGTAACCCTGCTTTGTGACAGCTTCCAGTCTGTAAAATGGTTGTATTTTGCACTGGAATGAAAACAGAACTTACCGATTGTTACAGTCACACAAAATTTTGGCTGAAAGGGAAAGATTTTGATCTAGGGAAAGACTTGCCAGTCATGTGTATAGTACAGGATAGGAGAAATCCAAGTAGCTTTTTCTCCTCTCCCCAGTTCAGAGCAGTTTTTCACTCTGGATTATGCCTTATTAACTAAAGCAGGAACCTGCACCTGGATTTCAAATAATTAGTGCAACAGCTATAGTATCTTTCAAATGATTCTTTGGAAGTACACAATGGACCAAGTGAAAACGAGGTCTAAAATAAAGGCTGCTGTGCAATACACTTCATTTTATACTTCCAGCAATGTTTCAGTCATCTCTTTTGTTCTTCTCCTTTCATAGATACATTTTATATTCCTGATAAATGTACCCAGCCTACTCTGTGGTTACACTTGACACACAGCTAAGTTGGTCCATAGACAACAGAAGCTGGAGTCTGGACTTGCAGAGGTCCCTCTTAGGTCTTTTATTCAAGACAGTTCCTAAACAACTAGAACTGTGATCCAAAAATTGCTTCTGAACTCACTGCTGTTCTCAAGGTAAATTTAAGTGATTGTATCTATGACTGCAAGCCATATATCATGTAAAATCTTTAGGAGGCAAAATATCTCTGGGTGATAAGAGATCCCTTTAAAGCCCACAAGTTAGAATGTCACTTGAAAAATAGAGAAGATGCTTAGCTTATTATGCAACATTGGCTTAAGGAAAACCAAATTCATAGCTTGGGCCTATGGAAAAGCGCTCTTGCCCCAGGTTAATGGTGGATCTGGTGTGGCTTCTTTGGCTCTTTTGGCTCTGTGACCAAGAACACTAGGCTCCCACTAGGGCCAGAAGGGAAGTGCTAGGAGGCTGCATGATTGTCAGACAGTGCAACTGTGCACTTCACGAAGACGAGTTCCTGGCTTATACTTGTCACTCCTAAGACTATCTATGCAAGTCATAGCACAGATTAATTACAGGACATTGACAATTCTGGAGGCAGAGCAGAATTCTTCATGTATTGAGACTGAACACAAGGGTGAAATTCTGGTCTTAATAAATTCAATTCAGCTGCTTATCAACTTTATTCTACTATTTTAGGTACAAGAAAGTCCAGAGAGGAATCCCTACACCTAAAAGTTTGCTCTGCAATTTTTTTATACCTATTGCATTATACAACAGTCTTGTCTCACTATAGTAAAGGAAGTCTTTCCAGTCTAGGGAAAACTGTGTGATAAAATGAAATGGGCTACACATTTCAAGCAAATCAGTACTACCTAACCAGTTAGAGATTCCTCTATTAAAATTTCAGAAATATGGGGAGAAGCAAGAAGCAAAGGATGGACATGTCCTAAAAACTGTACTTTTGTACTAAAAGATGAAATTCCTGTTCCAATTCCTCTTCCTAATGTAGCAAGGCCTTCAAGAAGGTATGAACTGAATGAACTGAAATATTGATAACCGAAATCAATACAGAAAAAAGTCCGTCCACATTCAGTATCTGACCATGCAATGAAACGCTTTTTCTGGGCTCCACTACATCAGCTACATAATCTCCCTGCAGTAGTTCCTAGTTTCCGATAATGATCAGTGTTTTTTTATTGTTGGTTTTTTTTCTGATTTTGCTTTTTTTTTCCTTTTTTGTGAGGATGCTAATATACAGCAGTATTTGAGAGAACAAAGGAAGAGTGAACCACTCCAATACTATCTCATAAACCACAAGAAAAAAGTGCAGATCTACCAGAGGCTGAACATTACCAGTGTAACTTCTTTTGAACTTCTGTAACTATTTTAGTAGATGTGTATGTATTTTAGAATAATTTCAAGTATTAAACATCAGTTTAATACTTTTAAACAAAGCTTACTCTTGAGAACATTCACCATGATGAGCACTTCCAATGACACTAAAAAATGAGCCCAGCAATGTGTCTGTTGCAATACAAGTTCCATGCCTGTGCTTTGTCAATTACTGTCTGCCAAGACATCAGGAAATCAGATGCAAGATAAGTCCATGTGCCGGTCCATCACTCTTTATCACACAAGAGTCACATATAGAACAGTACTGTCTGTGTGTTCAAAACTCAGAAAATTTTACTATGAGTAATACAGAAGACTTAAACCACTTTCCCATGAATAGAGGTACTCTTCAAACAACTGGCTGCTAATTATCCCTAACACATTTTAAACAGGTTTCAAGATCTGCAGGCCAAGTTCTTGCACTGGAAGGAAATAAATAATAATGAACTCATCAGCTACCTTACATTCCAACCCCAGTACCTGTTATTAGCTACCACTTCTGCCAGGGTTTAGAAGCACCGCTTGTGAGATATTCTCAACTATAAAAATTAAAGCCATAAACTAGAACACTAACTGAAATGAGTTCAAAGTGCCTGAAATCCAGAACACATCCTTTGTATATGATGGAGGACATCCTGCATGTATGATAAGCTTTTCCTTAGTTTTAGATTCTACTCTTTTACAAATCTTAATTATCTACTTGCAAAACCTGTAGAATAATGACAAATAATGGAAATATTTGGCTATCAGTACACAGCAGGAAATGGAAACAAACCTTTGCTATTGAGTCCTTCTCCAGATGAGCTCTAGAACCACAGGAAATAGCCATCCCCTTCTGTACAGGAATAGAAATTAAAGAGCTATTACTTAAACACATATTATTTGAATCACTGGACTCTTGTGTTCAGAACCATAAAATAAAAAAAACTTCAAAGCAGTACATTTTTCTGCTTCCTGTAGCTGCACTTTTTCTACTGCTAGGTTTTGAGTCTAAATCAGTCTTCTACAATTAAGAGACAATGGTTTATTACCATTTGCATATGGTGCATGCAAATTGCCTCAATTTATTCAGGTCTGGTTTAGCTTTAAATTGTTTACTTTATGCATATGGCAAATGTGTTTAGCAGCACAGGTAAGTATGCAGCATTCCTAGGAACTAAATATTATAATGTACATTTTCCTTAAATATTGCACAATGGAAGTAGTAACAGAATAAAGCATTTGTCGCACTGATGTATTTTCAAATAAACAAAATGCCATGGTATCAGCCAAAAATACAATCTCAAATCAACATGATCAAAACAAAAAGTTTTTAAAACTCCAGTCTCACATTACTACTTCTCACATGAAATTCCTCAAATCTACTCTATTTGAGGCCAATACTGGAGAACCAGCAGCTGCTGCCAGCCAGGTAGGGAAGAGCATCAGGGTCACATGCTACCCATTGGGTCCTGTGCTTGTGGCTCTTGCACTCACAGACTGTGACTCCTTCCACAGGCACATCCCTCACAGCTCTGTCTGGAAGGCTGCACATGTCTTCTGGCATTTTGGGAAACCAGCTACAAGTACCTCACTCATCTGCATTTAAGCAGAAAATAAACCTCGGTTCTTTCAAGTCAAGCTCCCAAAAGAGAATGACTGAGCAGGGAGGTGTTCTTGTTCCACAGGTTCTTGAATTTTTGTTTACAATAAAAGTTCTTCCAAATACTGTCATTATACTAAGGACCCTGAGAAAAGAAAACCTGTATAAAAGAGGGTGGAATTAAGATGCACCCTTAAGGATGACATCAGACAAAATGAAAAAACAAAACAGTTAACTAAGAAAACTAAGTAGGCATCACATAGTATTTATACAGAACAATACAACTTCAAACAATTTGAAGGAAGGATAAACAGCAAACAACATTCTGTACCGCCCTGAAGTAGGCAGAATGGATGTAAAGGAGGTAAGAACTCAGTGAAAGCTCCTTCTGACAGCCCACTCTTGAGGCTTCTAACCTTTCTCTTTAGGTCTTCAGACTTACACCTACATTTTCAACTGGTTCTCAAAAAATCTGTGTTCTGAAGAGAACCACAAAAGCCTACCTCTTTACATATTAAACATATAAAGTATGCATGTGTATTGAAGTAAAAGCATGAGAATTTATACTCACAGGCCATGGCCGGAGATTCTTTAGACCTTCTTCAACTTTTTCAATATCTGCAAATTTTGTAGCACCATCTGCATCAGCCATAAGTATCTTTTCTCCTCGAGAACAAAAGACACCCTGCAATGAAAATAATAAAAAAAATCAACACCTTTGAAATCAATTATTTGTCATAAGCTAGGTGCAAGACACTCCAAAAACCTAATGTGGTAACTAGACAGTGATATCTCATAGATTTCACACAACAGGTTGAGCCTTAATATTCTGCTACTAACAATAATTTACCTATTTATATGGTACCAACGTCTACAGACTTCACACTCAGAGTGTCCACAGTGACAGACAATGCATGAACATGAAAGGCTAACAATCCTTTTAGATTTAGGTTTAGGAAAACCTAAATCTAAATGTCAGCAAGTTGCTACAGTCAGCTCTAGAGGGGAGCACAATGAAGCAGTGTTTAGCAGTTGCCACTGCACTGGACGGCTTTTCTTTGTCGCATGAGCTATGGAAAGGAGGATGCAGTGCAAGTTTTTCCTAACATCATTTCAAGAAAATTCTAGAGCTATTTCCTCAAAACTAATTTAAGATAAAGTCTCAAGTCACAGTATCACTGGAAAATATTTGTGCTGCATAGGTTTCACAGCTTATTTTGGCATATGCTTGGTCAGAAAAATCTCATAAATTTTGAAAGGGTCCAGACAGGAAAACAATTATCAGTGGGTGTGACAAAAGTACTGTTGCAACCAAGCATGTGCGCATCTGGAAAAGCCTGTCAAGTAGCTGTACACACATCCACTCTACACAAAAGTGTAACACACAGAAAACTGTCTTCTTCCTCTTGGAATAACTTCAAAATTTTATCTCTTACAACAGTTCCGTATGTTCTAATATAATGTTCTCTCCATTTCCTATAGCTACTCCATTTTCATAAAAATAAATTGACAGACTAAAGATAGAGCTCAAAATACAGATAAAGACATGTCACTGACAATCCATAGATGATACCACTCTTTTTCAGAAAAGCAACGGGTCATTTATCATAGGAATACAATGTTCCATCTAAATGTCTAGCAGCTATTTTCATTTTTAGAACATGCTCATTTTATGATGATATCTATGTGAAAGCACGAATTGTGCTGTTCTGACTATCAAGTGTGGGTGATAGCAGTGGGCTTCAGTAAACATTAACTTTGCTGTATGACTTCTTGTTTATCAGCCATGTTAAAAACCACAGCCACAACCCAGAGAGTGAAGTTTGCCAATTTGGCTCTATTTTGTCTACAAAAACTTAACTTTAATCTGTAACAGTTTTGAGTTACTTTTTTTTTTGTTTTTGGTTGCCTTTATAAATGCAAGCCTATTCCTAAGTAGAACTAGCATGAAAATGAAATTCAAGCACTTTTTCCCACTTTGAATTTCCGTATTAAAAAAAGGTCTTTGTTATTGATCTTTCTGGAAAGACAGCACTTCTAGAAAGATCTACAATAAACTTCTTATGAAAAAAGTTTTTGCTTTAATGCTTTACAGAATCTGTACTCAGTTTTCTCATAATCATTTTGTTAATGTATTAAATTCAAAATGGCAATCAGTACAGCTCTATCTTCTGCATATTTGAGCACAAGTAGTTCAAACAGAGAAGGAGATGAAAGTATTAATTACCGTCCTGACTGCTCCCCCTTTCCCTCGATTCTTTTCCAAAGATATCACTCGCACTTTGTCACTTCCATATTTCTTGCAGTACTCCTTTGCAACCTGACAGATACACAAAAAAACCAGCACAAAACAAAACCATGAACCTAGGGAGAAGTGTATATTTGCTCACCCTTCAAATAGCACAGAGCTATAACCACTTCAGTCGGCACAAATACACTGCCAGTGTTTGTTGGAGACTGGGAAAATAAAAAACAGTTCACAGTCAAAATAAGAAGACTGAAGAAACTAAGTAATGTTCAATAAGAACAGGATATTTCCCTAGCCAATTTCAACCCTCATCCTTCCACCTCCAAAAAACTCAATCCTAATTTAATTTATATCATACTATTACAGATCTTTTCTATTAACACCAATAGTTAATAAAATAAATACAATTTCTATGACAGCCACCTATTTCTCACTTGTCTTGCTGTTATCTGTAGTTTTTGAAGAAAAATTCATATTGATCTAAAATCCCATTCACACTGCAAGGATCTGAACATTTTTGTACAAGTTGTAGGGAAGAGAAAGCTTGAGCTTTCTCCTAATATTTTCTAAAGGTTGTCTTGAGTCTTTTTAAGTCCACAGGCCTGCAGCCATTGTATGCTCAGCTGAAACAGACAGTAGAAAGAATGCACAGCAGTCAAAAATATATACTAGCAATCCTTAAAGTGATATGCATTTTAGTGTCTACCTCAAATATTTTCCAATTAGCAGGAAAAAACTCCACAAGCTGGCTAGCCTCCCTTGCCAGAGAAAGACATCACAGTGGAAGCAGAAGAATACAGAATTATTTTGAAAATAGTACTGCTGGCATGTGGATTTTTAAATGAACAATCTCACAAAGAGTGTGGGAAAGAACTGTGTCAGCTACTCTGTCAATCACAGTATGAATATTTTAAAAGACTTTTTAGCTGCCTCAAATTCATATTCACGTCATCACTGTGCACATGTGGAATATCCAATGCAAAATTTCTTGAAATTTGGATTAGAGTTCTTAGAATCTAGCATGCAGGAAAATGGCTTGCCAATCAAGAAAACTAGAATTTGCAAAAGAATTTTATGTGTATTCATGTGCACATGTGCTATCTACTATGCATACAGGACAATGAGAGAAAGCATTCAGAAATGTGAACTTCAACTGTCAACTGCTCCAAGTATCAAAATACAAATGCAAAACACTGTTATACTCCACAAATATACAAAAATCCAAACAAAATTTCATGGTTCTAATTCCATGTATTTTTCTTACCTTTGCAGTTTGATCTTTACTACCATCATTAACCACTATCACTTCATAAGTGAATGAAGGATCTTGTTTCTTGAAAATAAAAGCAGAAATAATGCATTTCATCTGATTTCTTAAGTAGACAGTAGGTCTTTCATACATCATTATTCTTTTCTCCCTAGCAGTTGTTCATAGTTGCCAACAGACACTCATATGATGCACTAAATTTGTTAAGATGGCAAAATTAATGAATTTTGCCATATTTGATGCAGGTACTGTTACACTGGCTTGTCATGCTATCATCTAGAAATGAAAAATCAATTTAGTTGTAGAGGATGGAAGCTTAGAAAAACATCACTTTTAAGAAAACCCAAGCAAAACAAAATCCACAAACTTTCACAATGAGCTTCTTACCCAGAGAACAAATTCTAATGAAGAACCGATGTTTATGAAACTTGTTGGAACAAACCAAGACATAGTTTAGAAAGTTAAATGCATGGCTAATCCTTAGCTCTGTCTTGGATAGATTTCATGCATATGAAGATTTTTTTCATCCTAAAGTAGGATGCTGAATTTTTACTTAATTTAAAAATTCTTTCTGACACTTGATCCAAAACTAACTGATAAGAGATAGAAGCATTATTTCTAAGTGGCCAAGTACCTACTGTTTTAATGTACACTAACATAACAAAGTGACTAGATCACTGACTTGTTCTACGTAATACACAGAAAAATAATGAATTTTCCAGGCAAAAAGAAAGTACCTGTCTTTTTTCTAGATAATCCAAAGCTTCATCCATCATAAGTGGTACTAGAGAAAAGGTGGAGGAGGTCAGGTTAGTAGATTATAAAACCAAAAGCACCTGCACAAGCAAGCTAGAAACAGCCACAAAGCAAAGCTGAGCAAATCAACTCTTTAGTACAACACTAGCTTCACTAAACAAGCTTAGCAGCTGCAACTCCGAGTGCTGTCCTTTCTGAATGCAGAAAGAACACTGAAGAAAACCACACACGTGATAAAAACAGGATAAAACCATTTTTTCTGAGGAACCAACTTTTCATTTTGAAGTATGTAATTCTCTACATAACATTAAAGGAAAAAAAAATCATTCTTTATGACTGACCTTGTAAACCAGCACTGTAAACCACATGAACTTTATCTATTAAGGCAAGCTGTGAGCTTGTGTACTGGCTCATCAGCTTTAGAGCTTGATTATTTCTATCACATCTAAAAGCCTTCACTCAGTATCAGGTACTCCTATCTACAGCCAAGTCAAACACAAACCCATGAGATCATCCCTTTTTCTGCTTGTCTGAAGCTGTTTAGAATGCGAAGCTCTCAAATAAATTTTAAAAGTATTTTACTACCTCTTGCCTTGCAGCATTTGCAAGGGCAATGAACAACCATTCCTCTGGGTTCATTAAAATTAAGAGGATTCTTACAAGTGCCGCATGCTATTTTTAGAAGTAGAAATCAAGTTACACAATGCCTTAATTTTGAAATTCAATGTACTTGGACTGTTTTCTGGAAACTGTGTCCAAAATCCGATACATAATCTGGCTTGTCAAAATCTACTGCTAACCCAACTGACCTCTGCATTATTACAGTAACAAGACAGATTTTCTTCTTTTCCTCAAAACAAGAAAAATCTTACACCGCTTTTCCTCATTGTATGAAGGCACAATGACAGAGAGTTCTCTTGTAGCAGGATCATGTATATTTGGTCCAGATCCTTTCCTGCATTCAGCATCTTTGTGTGGCATTGTTTTGGCAGTTACATGAGCAATTGCACAAATCTGTGATGAAAAAGAAATGAAAAAAAGTTGTTAAACATTCTATTAGAAGTTTACCAACTGTTAAATGTGCTACCAGAGGCAACCAGGTATATTCCAGTAATGAGGTGAGCCACTGTTGTAGAATTTCACCCAGGACCAAAACCGTCTCATGCCATTTGGTTACTTCCACTCTGATGACAGTCATTGGCTTGTTACCGTTTTTGACTGCAAAGCATGCAGGTGCCTCCAAAGTTGTGGTCCAAGCCCCATCCCTAAGTAACCCTGAGTACAAAAGCAGCCACCTCTGATCCACCACCAAGCCACTGAAATCAATGGCAAGGCTCATGACCAGCCAGCCACACGTGCTTGCAAAACCGAGGCTCTGATTGCTTTATGCATGGCTAAAAAAAGTGGTAGAACTTGGGTTCTGGAGCACTTTTACTCGGTGACACCACACATCGAATCACGTAGGTTGAAAAGACCTCTGAGATCACCGATACCCCAACAAACACCACCGCATCAATGAGACCACTGCACTGAGTGCCACGTCCAGCCTTCCCTTAAACACCTCCAGGGACGGTGCCTCCGCCACCTCCCTGGCCAGGACGCATACGTGGCACTGCGGACTGGCAGCAGAATTTCACTTTCCAGGGGGTCGAACTTTTTAATACAGCAGGGCATTTCGGACACGCAGAAACACAGCAACCTCTCAGATGGTTAACGCGAAGGCGTTACCAGGACATTTCCCAGCGCGTACGGGAAGGCTGAAATGCTCCGTCTTGCTCCCCTTTGCCAGGCACGGCACCCCACGCCTTGCCGGAACACGTTCCCCGCACAACCCCCCGCACAAGCGCAGCCCTGCCGGCTTCTGCCGCCCAGCTCGGGCCCGCCCTGCCGCCTGCGGGGCTCGGCGGAACCGCGGGACTCCCCGGGCAGGGCCGGGACCCCGGGCAGCGCCCCTGCCCCACACCGGGGGGCGGGCACGGGGCGGCCGCGCGCATCGCCCCCGCCACGGAG
>VWYI01045509.1:15963-101774 GCA_013399455.1 Anthoscopus minutus
TCCCGCCGGAGCCGCGCTGCGGGTCCCGCCCGCGCCCCCAGCGCCCCGGCCCCCAGCGCCCCGGCCGAGCGGGGACCCTTGAGGGCTTTGCCCGGTTACCGCCGCCGCCGCGGCGCGCGTGCGGGTAGAAGGCTCGGCGCGTCTCGTCGGGATGGGGTCAGTGCTGCGGGGGCTGTGGAGCTTCGACGTGTGCGGGAAAGGCCGAGCGAGCGGGGTTTGGTCAGCCGGGAAAAGGCCCGGCAAAAAGCGGAGCTCAGTGAGGCCCGGAGCTAGCTGGTATGGGAGTAGCAGAGTATTCCGAGTTGGATCCTTAGAGATGACCGGGTCCAACTCCTGGCCCTGTGCAGGACACCAACCGGATTCACACCATGTGCCTGAGAGCGTAATCCAAACACTTCTGGGACTCCTGCAGCTTTGGTGCTGTGACCTCTGCCTTGGGGACCTTCCAGTCCAGTGCCTAATCACCCTCTAGGTGACAAACCTTTTCCTACTCCAACCTGAACCTCCCCTTACACAGGTGATAGCATTATAAGGAAGTTGAAACTGTAGGGAATCCAGTGACTTCCCATTTATAACTACTCAGCGTAGAATAGTGAAATGGTTTGGGTCGGAGGGGATGTGCCCAGATCATCCAATGAAACCCCTCTGCCGTGGGCTGAGACGCCTTTTGCTAGAGCAGGTTGCTCAGAGCCCCATCCCGCCTGGCCTTGACCACTTCCAGGCACGGGGCATCCGCAGCCTCTCTGGGCAGTCTGTCCCAGCATCCTTGATTTACTGTGTTTATGGCTTCAAAGCGTCAAACAAGCTTTAGCAAGTGCTGTTACATGGACTGGAAGACAACAGACCTCGCATTGGGTTTATAATCCAGTAGTACAGGACCAACACATGTGGAGCCAACAGGAGCCAGTTCATGCTGGCCATTATGTGGTGATGCCTCTGTATGTTAGTTTGCATTTGGGAAACTTGCCTATTCCATTTATCTTTTTTCCACCCCTGCCCCAGAAGCACTATTTTAGTGAAACTGTGAATGCTTTGTTTAATTAGTGGCAACACTTTATATAAAAGCTTTTTTTAGCCTTAATGATCTCTGCTTAAAATACTAATACATAAATACTGTTACTAGTGTACAATTAATAATAAGCATTAATTATTTCTTATCTGAAGCCCAGCATGAAGTATATTTTGTTATTTTATATTTTCGCAAAGATTCTAAGAAAACAGAATATATTTATAGAATCCCTGCTCTGAGTGCAATCCTTGAACTAACAGGTGCTTCACACATTGTAGTAAAATTTTCCTTTTTGCATTCCTTGAAAGGCATTCTACATCCTTCTGTCATTAAACACTTCTTTTGATTTAAAGCTGATAGGATTATTGAAGTGAAAGCTAGCAATTTTTGTCATGTATGTATGTATGGCTGTATTTACAGGCAAGCCCCTTGGATGGAAGAAGCATTTTGGAACTGAATTAAGGAAAACATATTTTTTTTAGATTAATTCAGAGATTGCTCATTGTTCTGTAACTGTATTGCTAAGCAGCTTTGTCAGGCATCTTGACTCCCAGATTATTTATTATTTTGGGCTTGTGCTTTCTGATTTTTTTTTAAAAAATTTTTGAATTGCTGTGTCTGGCCTATTCAGGAGCTTGCATTTGAACTTCTCTTTCTATTTGTTCTAGAACTGTGGAACCATTGGAATATTACAGGAGGTTTTTGGTGAGTGAAACATGAGATGCCTGTATAAATTCCTTCTAGTGAAGTTCTTTTTGCTTGCTTCTGCTTTTCTTACTCGTCTGTATGGAAACCTGAAACTATGGAAATGGAAACTGGAAAAAAAAACCAACCCCAAAAACTGTCTGAGCAGGCAAAAAACATTTGTGCTCTTCAGAACAAGTTTTTCTTTCCATCTGTGGTGTTGATGCTGCTTGTCTTCATGGGTAAATGCTTCTGTTGGTTTTGAAAGGAGTTCAGGTTAAGTTTGACCAAGATAGTGATGCAGGTTTTTGTCTAGTACAAAGTTATGTAAAACCAGGCTTTTAGATGCTATAAAAATTAGTAATAGAGACTATTGCTGCTAACAATGCACAGTGTAACTGTGGAGGAAAACCACAGACTTTTGCTACCTTAAATTAGTTAGTCTATTACTGAAGTTGTATTGACTTAGAAATGGGGTGAGTATTATTGCAGTTTTGGTTCTCATAATTGAACCAAAAGTGTTTGGTTTCGGAAAGCTTGAAACTTTGGTGAGTTACAATTCAGATCTAAAATGATGGAATATTGTTTCAGTTTCTAACATAAGGATTGTGTGTTGTACAGCTTGTTACTGATGGTATTTGAATGCTGGGTTTTCTTTGGGTACAGGGTTTTTCTTTTGTTTTCTTAAATCTAGTTTTAAGAGCTCCACTAAACAATGAAGACAGGTAGAAACTCTCATTTTAAGTTACCACTGCATGTTCATTCTTGGATGATATTCTGAATCTAGCCTCCTGTAGTACCTACCCTTGAGACAATCAGTGTATTGTTATATTGTCAAAATAAATTTACATGAATTTTAAAAATCAGGGGTTTTCTTTTGCAGGCCTGCAACCACAAACTACTTATCAGTTGATGAAAAGCTAGCTAGAGTATGACTGAGTTTTCCCTAGCATTTCTGACAATATTTTTTTTAATGAACTTCTGTAGCAAAAAAATATTATGTCACTTGATAAAGTAAGTTTTCTAATTTGAATTTTGTAATTTTTACTTGATAAAGTATGTTTTCTAATTTGAAGTTTGTAATTTTTCTTTAGAAAGAGAACTGTCGGCCTGATGGAAGAGAGTTAGGTGAATTTCGGACAACCACTGTCAACATAGGCAAGTGCTTATGTGGAATAATAATAATACTGGGGGAAGTATTATTAATATCAGGTTATAGTGGTGACCTTGATGACTTGCTAATTGGTTTTCTTGGTTCTTGCATTTGGAAACCAGGAAGAGAAAGGATTTTTCTTTACAGTTTCAATAAGCAAGAATGAGAATGCATAGTACAATAATATCCTTGAGCGCTGTTTTTAGTCCTGTTCCTGGGCTAATGTGCGCAGTGTAATTAGTCAGTTCTGCTCCTGCATGTGCAGCACAATTTAGGTGCCCTCACAAGTTTGCAGATGACACTGAGCTGGGACTCTGATATGCCAGAGGGTTGTGCTGCCAGCCAGAGGGGCCTCAGCAGCCCGGAGAACCTCAACTGTTCTGTGTGATTGACTGTTTAATACAGAGATTCTGTCCCACTCTGGATTTGAGACTTTGCTTAGCCTGTGTCTAATATAAAATGATGGAAATGATGGAAAGTAAACACCTCGTGAAGGCTGGATGTTATTTAACGCCCTTTGAAGGGAAAATAGATTTTGTTGAACAGTACTTTTTCTCTTCAGGTTCAATTACAACTGCAGATGGTTCTGCCTTGGTGAAGTTAGGAAATACCACGGTGATTTGTGGAGTAAAAGCGGTATGGTTGGCTTTTATCTTCATTTATCTGTTAGCTGACTTTGTGCATTTGTGTTTAGAATTAACACAGTTGGAGTTAAAATAATGTGCCAGTCAGATACAATTAGTCTTTTGCCTGAGTTGTTTCCAGACCTGAAAGTTAATATATAATGTAATTGTACAATCCTACCTGTATAATAAGAGAACAGGTATTTTTGTAATGCCCATCGTGTATGGGGAAAGATGTGTACAAAACTAAAGTCTCTGTTACTTTTAGATAAAAGTTCTATAACTGAAAAGTTCCTGAACATTGATCAGTAAGTGTACTGGGATTGAGCTGGCTGGATTATTGAATGCCTTATAGCCTCAACTCTGCTGCTGACCTGCCATGACCTACAGGACAAATGACTGCTCATCCCTGTACTGAGTTCTTCCATAGGAAATTTACAGACAAGGGCTGATTAAAAATGGCTTTTGTAAATCTCATTGTAATCATAACTGGGAAGAAAACAACCATTGGTATATAGAACAGCTCGAAAATATTTTGTACAAAATTCTGGTCTTCATTTTTCTCTTTTCTGTTTCTCCAGGAACTTGCTGCACCTGCAGTGGACTCTGCTAATAAGGGATATATTGGTAAGTGTTTCAGCATGGATCTTACTCAGGTTTTGTATTGCTAAAAGGTTGTAAAGATTTGTGAAAAGGTTTGTGAAAACTGTGTCATGAAGATTTCTTAAAAGAATTAATTTGGATCAAATTTTATTACATCCCTTCAAATTAATTTCAAAATCGACATCTAGATATCCAGAATTCCTTTTGCTCTGCTTGTGAGTTTTCCATATACAGCTACCTTTTTATTGCTGATTCCAGGCTGGGCATGGAAGGAAACCTGCAGCAGCGTGTATATTAAGAGGGAGAAGGTAATCTATAAAAGGTAGTGGCATGCAAGGTTTTGCAAGGGCATGTTAACTTCTGTTTCAAAGTCTCAGTAGGCAAAAAATGTAACTCTTAAAAACATTGAAATGAAAACTGTTTATTTCTCAGAGAACTATAAGTCCTTGTGGTACCTCCTTGCATATGTTTGGAGTTTCTTTGGAACTAAAATAATTCTGTGTAACTGAGAGCTTAGATGAAATCCCCTTTTTCTAAGGCATCTCCCAAGTATGTTGTTTTCAGTGAGCTTGACTGTGCTTAGGTTTTTTTCATGAATGTTTATGCATGTTTTTACTTCAAGTCTAAAGCCTCAGGTTTTAATGGTTGATGAGAAGCAGACAGCATACCAGTAAAGTCAGGCAGTGGGATGGAAATGCTGCTGTTTCTTGATCTGCTGAAAAGTACTTAACACTTAAATAAGAATTTGTGTGGGTCATGATAGTCAGAGGATTATAAATAGACAGTGGTAGCTAGGAGTATGTGCTTTTCCATGGAATATATAGTTTCTGAGTACAGAGAGTACTACAAATTCTTTAATACAAACTCATGCATAACTTTATTTTTGAGAGAATTAGGAAGGCTTGATTGAAAAATTCTTGGTCTCGCCTTTCATTTGAAGTATATAAAATGGTATTAAGAGCATTTGTTATCTATTTTTATTTCTGATTACCCATTGCTTGCTTTCTTTAGTTTATGACTAATGATTCTTGCTACCTAGTTCCAAATGTAGAACTGCCATCCCTCTGTGCAGAGAGGTTTCGCTCTGGACCACCTGGTGAAGAGGCTCAAGCAGCGAGCCAGTTCATCGCAGATGTGATTGAAAAGTAAGAACCATCTTAGTGCTCTTAAAATACAAGCAACTCTGCAAGACAGTTTTCTATTTCCTTGCTTACTTGTTTTCTTTTAGTTCACAGATGATAATGAAAGAAGATCTGTGTATTGCCAGTGGCAAGGTAAGTTGTATCTCAGAATGAAGAGGGACATAGTAACAAGATCACAGTACCTGTACACAAGTACAGATAGAGAAGGTATTTGAGGTTATAGGAGGTTTTAGTGTTTGTTTTGCTTTTCAGTCTTCATAGCTTAGTTTACATCCTAAGTGCAAAAATCAAATTACAGAAATAACTATCTGAATTTGGTGTGGCCAGAATTTTCTTATATATTGCACCAGTTGCTTAGTTGATGTAATATCTCACATGCACAAACCTTTTTTAATAGCTTGCTTGGGTGTTATACTGTGATATCATATGTCTGGACTATGATGGAAATCTTCTGGATGCCAGTGTCTTTGCTTTATTGGCAGCATTAAAAAATGGTAAGTCTTCCTTAGAACAAAAGATATTCTAATTAGTGTTGCTTGGAGAAATGCATTAGTTTTGAACCCTAATAAGTAGCTAACTGGTTCATGGGATTGATTGTTTCAAATGTAAGGTGGAAATGATGGTGGGATGCCATAGATGTGTAACACCTGAAAAGTGGCGTCTTTTTGTATGCTTGTTACTGCTTTCTTAAAAGACTAAAGGCTATTCTGCCACGTGTTCTTTGGTGTCAGCTACCTGAGTCTTTCAGCAGTGGCCATGAAGGACCTTAACATCTACATCAGGGTATTACTTTGATAATGTGTTTTGTGTAGGCAGGATGAGCTGTTGGAGGCTTTGCTTACACAAGTACTTTGTCACAACAGAATATTCCTTTCCTATCTGAATGCATTTTAGTTTGTGAAAAAATGTGTGGACTGTTCGCAGGTGTGTGGCTTACAAACGCATGACGGCAGCAGTGTAAAGGGAAGCTTTACAGCAAGGCCTCCCTTTCTAACTGATTTGCCAGCCTTGGAATTCCCCTAGCTACTTTGCTCTTGTCCTCCTTGTCACCAGCAGTGTATGGGTTGTCACAGCAAGAGTTAGCTGAAGGTCAGGTTGCACTGTTTCTACAGATACGTAAAATTCTTGACATGAGACTGTATTCCTAGTACATGTCCAGTAGACTTGGGGAAAAAATACTTTTGGTTAAATATGACTCTAAAGTATTTTAATTGTGTGGCATTTTCGAAGTAGAAAATACTTCTGTGTCAGGAGAAAAGTTTATGTTACCCTGAGCACAAAAATCAAATACTTTCTTGAAAGTGTATCTCTAAACTAAATACTTCCCTTGAATTCAAGAATTTTTTTGTAGGGTACCATTAACATAGGCAAAACTCTATTCTGATTGATTTCCAGCGAGTTAAAAGAACAGCTTAAATATTTCAGTAGTTGTCAACATCTCTAGTTCTGCTAAACCCAGCAATGTTTAATAATGTAGTTTTTTCATCTCTTCAGTGCAATTGCCATTGGTTACAATAAATGAAGAAACCGGTTTATCAGAAGTTAATTTAAAACAGAAGAATCCTTTGATTATCAGAAAGCATCCGGTTGCCACATCATTTGCTATATTTGATGAGTAAGTTCCAAACTGTTTTGTACTTTATGGAAGCAAGTATCTGTAAAAAAAATGAAAGACAGAGGATACCACCAGTGATGTTTCTGCACTTCTGCCAGGGACCAGTGTGGAGCCTCGGGCAATGCTGCTCCACTCATCTTTAATCCACAGCCTCTTATTGAAGGGGCTCTAGTTCTGTGATGTAGTGAGTGCACAGGACAAAGTGCAGTCTGTACTCTGCAGCTTCTTCCTCTGACTTAAAGCAGAAGTGGTTTCCAACCTAAAAGATAAGCTTAAAAGTACAGGGATGGGTACTGTTTTAGGTTTTTGAAGTATCTTTAAAATGAAAATCTTACCAGTGCAATTAATGTTTTAGAAGCCTGTGTAAGTAACTGATAGAAAAGACGGTAGTTTTTGAACAGCTTATTTCAAGGTTGTAGTCAACAAAGGAAGTAAGAAGTAACAGTCCAGTTAGAACAATAGAACCCCTGGATAATTGAAAACATAATTACCCAAGGTGAAGCATAACCAGCATGCTTAAGTCATTGTTCATGTAGTAAAAGAATCTGATTATAAGAATCAAAAGATGCAAGGGGAAAGACTTGACTCCTCATCTGAAAGTGTTTACTGGCTCTTCATTAGGTCAGAAATGTTAAGAGTATGTTCTGCTGCTCTAAGAAATGCAGTCACTTCTGCTGACATCTGTTTACAAAGTAGAAAGTGATAGGATAGTGCTCACTGTGCTATTCGAGATTTAGGCCTCTTTGGAGGTGTTGGGGGGTTATGGCACATGAATGTGTATTCACAGAAATTCTTAGTAGGGCCTTTCATCCAGGTAACAAATGGGGTGGGGAGAGCAGTAATCTCAAACGTTGACCAAGTGATTACCAAAATGCATCAGAGCAGGACATTACTGGTACTTTAGAGTGCCTCTGCTAATTGCTTTAATGCTGTTTCTGCTGGGTCTGAAGTCTGTTGTACACTGAGCATTTAGGTAACATACTAGGCAGACAGCTGTCAGTAGGGTGTTATTTACACACAAGTCACACATACTTACCCATTGACCAAAAAAGCTGCATGAGGAAGAAGGCTTTCAGTGAGTGTCTACTGGGCTTTGTTTCCTTCCCTGAAACCAATTGTTGCATGAAACAAGTTACTTAAGTTGCCTTTTAGCTCTTAAAACTAAATATTGAGTGAATGTGTGCCTGTGTTACATGTTTTGCTATTTTTTTTAATTCTGGTTTATTAATTTTTGTAGAGCTGTTGACACAGCCCTTTCAGTAAAATGCTTGACATACTTTGGCTTCTAGAGGCATTTTTCTTTGGCATAAAAGGCCTCCTTAATAAATGGAAGTGGTAGGTTGCTGGTTAGCATGGCCATGGCTGAAGAGCACTGGTGCAGAGCTGCTCCTGCAGCAGTGACCTGTGCATCAACAACAGCCATGCATTGAACTGCTTGTGTGATGTATGACAACCAGAATAAAGAAACTCGCTGAATCTGTTTTTGAACTATTACCAGTCTGAGTGATTTTAGACTTCAATGACAACAAAGTGAGAACTGCTTTGGTGAACTTACCATTGGAAATGAGTTTTGCTTTAAGGTGTTTGGTAGAAATTAGTGCAGCCTACACCTAAAACCAGTGCCAGTCTTTGGTGTAACTACAAAATAATGACTGCAATGTTTCATATTTGCATACTGCAAATGGCAATTTAGTGCCATTTTCCTGCAAATCGGTACAGTAAATACATCACTGTCACAAATTTATAAAACAGCTTAATATGCCTATTTTCCACAGTCGTAAACACATGATTATATGGAATCTCCCACATTTTTTGGCTTTTTTTTTCTTGTTTTTTAAATTGGTGCATTTTGGAAGGAAAACAGATAAGCTTGAGTGCTAAATCCATCTGCAAGTATTTTGTAAGACTACAGTAAAAATTGTATTTTTGCAATAAAATTAATGGATCAATGTATACCAACATATCTGCATGCATTTCTTTCACAAGCACGTTACTCATTGTTGATCCAACTGCTGAAGAAGAAGATTTAGCAACTGGAACAGTAACCATTGTAACTGATGAAGAAGGCAGATTGTGTTCTGTCCATAAACCAGGTACTTCTAAATTTACTACAAATAAACCTATGGAGATGATGGTGTTAGGTCATGAAAAGATTATGTACCTGCTTTGCTTTGTACAAGTGCGGGTGCTTGTGGTAACAGAGTGTGTGCCTGAATAGTCATTAAATTATGTGCTCTTGAAGGGAGTTATAAGATGGTGGCATGACTAAAGTTCAAAAAGCAGTCACAGCAGGGGACAAATTCTGGGCATGTCTCTTGTTACAGCTCTTGTTTCCATTATCTTTGCCTGAAGCTAGGGCTGGGAAAGCTTTATGTTCCCCAGGTGAAAGGTGCTGGTAATGACAATTACTGTATTAATACTCACGTTTGGAAATCACAGTTAGATAAACGTAACCAAAGTATAAGTAGAAAATCAAATTGTTCCATTCATTGTTTAGGTGGAAGTCCTCTTACAGGAGCCAAGCTTCAAGACTGTATCACCAGAGCAATTACAAGACACAAAGAAGTAAAGAAGCTGATAGACAAAGTAATAAAAAGTATAACACCCAAGTGAACAAAAAGAGAGCTGTTTTCAAAAATGGATTTGTAAAAATTGTATTTGTTACAGTGTTCACAAACCTTTTATACTAAATAAACAAATACCAATACTACATTTACAAAGTTCATTTTTTCTAAAATGTTTTTCACCCTTATTCTATGTACAATGTTGTTGAGTGGTAAAAAATACAAGATAAAACATTCTGTTAAAAAATTAAGTGACTTGAGGAAACCAGATCCTAGCTGCTTTATAGATTAAATTTCTAAGTTCTGTATGGTTGGCTTCCAAAATCAGTTCAATTATTTTAGAGTAATGTCAAAAGTTTATTTTCCCACCAGTAATATAAAACACTAATTTAATTTTAAACCTTTTCCCTAATAATCTGAAAAAAAAAATCCCCTTTTGAATCAATTTTTTTTGGGGGGAGGCAAGTCTCATGATTTTGGAGGGGCTGGTGTGCCTCTCTTCCTTTTACTTTTTGAGTGGCTGCCTGAATGCTGTTGATGATGCAGGTGAGCTGCTTGTGCTGCTGCCGCTGCCATAGCCATTTGATGCTGCAAGAATCGCAACTGCTGCCATGGAGGAGAAGGGAGAAAAAGCTTGTCAGTGTTGACTATAAAGCTTTCACATCAGGAAGAATGAAAAGGGGGGAGAGAAAGAATAAATAAGCACCAGGTTGACAAAAGGAACACACCATGTATTGGGGCAATAGGTAACAGTCAAGCAGCACCAGTGGCACAGAAGCCTGCTGAGGGCACAAGCTAACATTTTACATGTGAATGTACACAGCTTTGTTTCTTTGCCCTTTCCCTTCATTGCAGTAACTGCAGTAACTCAGCAACTTCACTGAGTGTTTGGGTTACACAGTACCTTTTTATTATGATGCCTTCTCAGTGTCTGCATTGTATGAATTTTCTGTATGTATTACAAAGAGGAGACTGTGTGCTAAATAAATGCTGAACTATTTTCATGAAGCATCTGAATGTTAAAGGAATGCTTTGCAAAGCTCTTGCTTCCATGTACTAACTGTAGCAGTGCTACATCTGAACTTCCAGGTGCTTATATCCATGCCATTTTGAAATCTCTTGGCACCTGGTATTGTATTTAGATATGTGCCACAAGCACCCCTTGAATGTCTGCAAGTCAGGAAGGTGGAGGGCTTAAACAAATAAAAATAAATTCAGTGCTCCAAGCTGAGAGAACCACAGATTTCAGGTCTTGCATGATGGTTTGCCAAATACATGCTAGTTGTGTTTGGTTTTTTCCCCCTTCAATTTGCAAGACCATAACTGCATTAGTTAAAAAGAGTGCCCAAAAAGGCAGTATTTTTGATTTTGGAGCCAAGAATTGTATTTTTAATTAATTTTTTTTTAAACACAGTCAGAGTGAAGTTGCTGGATTACTTGTATCTGTTGCTGCTGCTGCTGCAAGGCTTGTTGTTGCTGCTGTTGCAAGGCAGAAGAGAGCTGGAGTCTCTGAGGAAGGCTTTGCCCAGGTCTGTTCACGGCAGAGCCAAGCTGAGACAACACTGAGAAAGGAGAAGGGGAAAGCAGGCAGGTCAAAGAGGTCAGGTTGAGTTGGTCAGGGGAGGAAGACATAGGAATACAGTGTAACAGGAAAGGGGGATCAATAGAATTAGTTTCAGAGTCAAATTTGGAATAGTGCAGAATAAAGTATACATTATATACATACTCTGTTAGTTAGAACATAATTAGATTATGAAGCGCTTGTGCAGACACAAAGGTTTCTCACACTGGATGTTAAGCAGACTGTTAAAGAAATATTCCATAATGAAGTCTGGCATGAAGTTCCCTGCATTTTCATTTTGTCTTAAATATAACTTGTTTTCATGTGATACTATCAATTGATGGCACTTAACTGCCAAACAAAGCAGAGAAGTGCATGCTTTAGGAGTTGAGTATTTCTCATAGAATTCATGTCCTGATAATAAACAGTAAATCATTGTGATCTAACATAAGACTTCCTTAAGACCAAACTTCATTTCAGTGTGAATTTATCAACATAAACACTTAGCTAAAAAAGGAGGCTCAGCAAGCACATACCTGTGGCTTGAGGTTGCATAAAATTCCCTACTCCAGTCAGGTTAATTACAGCAGCTTGTTGGGCAGATAATGCCTGATCTTGATTGGATGGACCTTGGTCAGACCCCTAGCAAAAATGAAAAGCTTGATCCTTATTACCAAACTTTTGTATCAGTGAACAAGCAAATAAAGCCAGTGAAGGCAAGCTTCTGAAGTGCCATTTAAAAACATTTAATGCTACGTCATCCAGCGCATGTAGATATAGGCTATAGTGTAGTCACTAACAGCAGAACACAGACACTGAATTCCCCAGAACAGCTTTGTTTTGGCAGAAATGGTATTGCTCCTGTCACCCAGCACAATCCCACATTGTAGTTCCATTTCTCTGCAGTCTAGCAGAGACTACACTTTATGGTTGTAATCTTCTGACAATTTCCTTTCCCACTCCCAGCCCCAAAGTCTTCAGGGGACCCTGAGATACTCATGTGCAAACATCCTAATCAATCAAAGTGTGCAAAGCCTGAGACATTCCTATGTTCATACTGTGTCACACCTTAATTTCATAAAAATACAGACCCCACTTGCAAAATTGTATTTTCAGAACAGAGTAGTTTTCACAGTAATCACATTAAAGGAATTAGTGGAGTCTGACCTAGTGTCTCCTGAAGTCAAAGGGTACTGAATTATGACCTCTTCTAGAACTTTAATTATGCACTGATTTTAACACAGGGAAATAAAGCATTATATGCACAATTTGTGAAAACTGCATGGTTTTATCAGTCAGAAAAAAAGCTACTGCACTCTAGGAGTGTAATGATTCTATAGCATCACATTATAATGCACTAAGACCTAGGAAAACCAGACTAAAAGATTGCATACTAAGACATCATCACCTCCATGATGGCTAAGAGTCACAGAACCACCATGTGGGGAAAATCCCTAAGTATGACAGAGAATGCATATTTACGCTATATTGGTAGCATGGAAAATTGTTGGTTTTGGGCCCATGTTTTTTCACTAAGCACTGTGAGCACATACATTCCTTTCCTTATGAAAGCTAAGGAATCTCGTGTTCATAATAGCTCATTTTAGCCAATGACCCTCTCCTCTATAACACAAGGTATGAGAGAAGTTCCTTCGGGCAATTTAACCAATGCAGAGATTGATTTTTTCCAGAACTTTCTGCCACAAGAAGAACTATGCTTACATAAGCCTTTTTGTAAATGCCCTTGATGTTTAATATCTAGAAAAGAAAACCCAACACTACAAGGTCACATGAGTTTGATTTTTTTTTTCAGTAGTTCAACTACTAACTGACATTCAGAGATTTGGATGCTGTGAACAAATTGCAAAGTTTCCCATTAAACCATTAAAATGTCCCAGAATCCAGAACAAGGCCTGTGGCACAGGGGGCTATATACCATAAAAAATTTGAAAGAGGCATCTTATTTATGAACAGTTTACAGTATTACAAGTGAAATTATGACACACTTGAGTATCCAGTAGAGAGTATTTGGTAAGCACAAGGCCTGCATGTCTGGGAAGATAAGCCCAAAAGCAGAACAGCTAGTTTTCTCATTCAACTGCTGCAACAATGTTGGTAAGGATTTTTAAGTACTAAACTGATACCTTCACCTTAGTGTTTTTAAGGTGCAAATGACGACACAAAATTTGTCATTTTCAGGATGGATCCACCTCTATCAAGACTTCCTCAGTGATTAAAGCCTTTAACACTAATTACAGGCAGCAGTAGAGCAAATGTTTTAAGATTACAGCTTTAATGACAACTGGTATTTCCTTTGGTGCAAAGAAAATTCTGTTGAACTAGAGCAGTGAGGGTTGTAAACCAACTCACCAACTCAGCAGTGTCAGTACAAAGTTTCGGTTACTCCAATAATCCTGTCTGCATCTTTTCTCTGTTCATCTGATATATATATGTTAGTTATGAAAAACATAGCACTGAGCAGATTTTACACCACTCATACAGTGGGGCTGGCTCTCTTCATGACAGTTAGACAATGCTCAGCCAGTGTTTTATTACAGGTTTCCTATACAGGGTATAAATAAAGTATAACCCAGCTCCAGCCATAGCAACAGAGCCACTGCAGTCTTTGCCGTTTGAGAAAGTTTAGGAGGAAGACTTTCCTCCCCCTCTGCTTCAGATCCATTGGGTAGTGGCTCATTTACTTGTGGAGATGGGGAGAATAGGAGAAACTGTTTCAACCATCCACCCCAGACTGAGGGGCTGTTAGCACACACCTGTTCTCCCTGTTGCTGAGGACTACAGGCTGTAGGCTGCTGAGATTGTTCCTGTGGAGAAAACTGTGACAGCTGCTGTTGGAGTGGGTTAAAAATAAGTGAACCACATGGAAGCTGTTGAAGATTAAAAACAAAAGGCATAATTCAGTAAACTGCTGAGTTTCCTACTGTTCTAGGATGAACATAGTATTGATTGTGGTGTACTTCCTAGAGGTTTGATTTTTGTTTTGTAATGCCTTTAAAATCACTTTACAGTTGGTGCTGTTTGTGAAAAAGGCTCATGCTCTGAAAACAAACTTGCATGAATTTACAGAAAGATACTTCCATAGGAAAATACATTTTCGTTCTTTTAATTAAAATGGCAGATACCATCCTGATAATGGAAAGATAAATGCCAGTCTTCAACAGCACTCTATATAAATTTCCACTTTCAGAATATTCCACTGAATCTTTCAGAATATTCCACTGAATTTTAATAGACAGTGAAATGGCCTTGATTCCTCTCCCTTACCCCAGCATTAACTGCACTTATTTCAGCTGAATTGTTCATGGTTTATGAGAGTGGCAGAGCGAGTTTGAAAGGATGTTCTTCAACATGGAATCACTGAAATACAAGCATTTAATTCTATAGAAGAGCTCTACTCTGGTATAACTGCCTCATTTGCCTGCCCTTTTCCATGTTTCTGGAGTGTACAGGGAGTGGGAAGAGTTAGTAGCAAAGCTGGTACTGATTTTTTGAAGCGTGGTGCAACCTATGTGGAACACTGAAGCTGCAATTATGCACCTGCATATGGCAGCTGACTTCAAGGTCCAGGAACTCCATCCAGTTCTACAAACAATCTCTGTTCCGCTTTTAAATGCAACTCTGACATAATAAACATCTGCTAATGCTTGCATTTGTATGCCTAATGCAAAGAAAGCATTTACAGACCTTCTAAGATCACTATCTTACATGACCTTCAGTTACCAAAAACTCTTTAAACCTATTACTGCACCTACCTGTGCATGCTGAGCTTAGGTTTTAGGCATTCTAAGTGTAACCTCTGAGTGATTCTACTGCACTGTTCTGTACAGTATTATTGTAACTTTCGTATAAAGAATGATCTGCACTGAAACCTTAGGCAAATCCAAATGTCAGCATCTTTATATTGTTACTGAGAATTATCTCCTTTTTTCTGAGCTAGGAATATAACTTCCACCAGATATCTCTACGGAAGTAGTCTATTCTCTTATTCTAAGCCTTTTAAATAAGCAATTAAGATTTGTAGTAAATGGTCTGACCAACTGGCTCCAAAGATCTGTGTGAGGCAGTGCAGTAAGCAGCACTACACAGGTCTCTACAGAAAGATAAGAACTTATCATTATTATTGTGTCCAAGTATATCAATTACCTGTAGAAGATTTAAGGGCCGAAGATTTGATGTATTTTTCAAACCAAATGGGCTGCCTGTTAAAGAAAACATCTTTTTATTAGTAGTGAGTCTTTACTCAGTTTTATTTGTATTTTGCTGTACACCTTTCCACTGGGACTTTTTCTAAACATCTAGAAGTTGGAAAACTGGTAAGTGTAAATTTAGGGTGAACTTAATACTAAGTGTATAATAATACAAGTACAATACAAGCGTACTAGTGGCAAGTGTAAATTAAGTCTAAATGTAACACAATGCTGCATTTTCCATAATGCAGTCCATGGTTATTCAGACTCAAAGTGCAAAAGAGCTGACTAAATGGAAAGAAATCTGTATCACTGCATAACACTATACCCTGTGACTTATAACCTGCTCATGCATTTACACAAAAGTGATTGTGGAGAACACCACAGCAGTTAGTTTTCAGTGGTCCTTCTTCTGCCTTTAAAGTTTTACTGTTTGTACAGTAAATCCAAAAAAGTCCGAGGGTTCAATGAAGTAGTACAGTCTTACCAATCTTTAACAGAAAACAATCCCACCCCAAATCTGAGCAATGCTCCAGTAAGGCAGCAGCTATCAAACAGAAGCCCTGGAGGGCTTGCACAGACCTAGCTCAGCTCACTACTTCCTCCTGTTGTGTGGGTGACAGCACAGCATGTACAAATCTGTGACACCAAACTGGTAGAGGTTGACAGTGCTTGAAAGGACAGAAGTAGACTAAAAGCGATCCTCATGAATTGAAGAAATGGTCCAAAACTCAGTAACACTGAATTAAAAAAAGACAAATGACTAAGTACAAAATTGTAACTATCTTTGTGTCTATACAGCAAGAAAGGACACAACAAGTTACAGTAGGTCACAAGCATATCCAAATCATCGATATCACAAACTACAGAGCACACAAAAGAAAAGAACCTCTTCACACAGTTTACATTTATAAAATTTATAAACTGTCACAAGATGCTGTAGAGATTCCAAAAATACAGATGGGTTCAAAAACCAATTAGATAAATCCACAGACTAGAAATCTAGCACAGGATTAAGCACAAAGATCCATGTGGATATTCTTCAGCTGAGAAAGTCTCAAAGCTGTAGATTGCCAGAAGAGGTACAGTTGTAGACAAAGGATGTTTCATTTCACACTTTTGCCTCATCTCAAACACTCTCCTCAGTATCCTCTAATGGCAACTGTCAGAAACAGAATATAGACTGGATGGATTTTTGGCCTAAACCAGTAAAGCCATTATTACGTTAAGGTAATGCTCTTGCAAAAAATACAGATAAAATATAGGCAGACCTCATTTGGGGAAATGTTAACAGGAATGTTGTGAAAGAGATGAGATGCATTTATTCTGCTGTGCTCCACAGTGGTAAATCAGCCAAGCTCAGGCTTGTGTCCCGTTTTGGTTACCACATTTTTAAGAAGGATGTAAGCAAATTGGACAGTCTAGAAAAGAGTGACAGGATTATGAAAGGTTTGAAAAATATGACCTATCAGAAAGAGAAGACAAATGTGGGACATGACACCATGTTTGATACTTAGAAAGTTAAGAGAAAGTGAACTATTTTTCACATCTGAAAAGTATAGGAGAAAAAAAGAAAATTGCAATCCAGGAGATGCACTGTAGCTAGAAGGAAACATTTTGAATGGATAACTAACCACTCCAAATAGCCACTGAGGAAGACCGGAATCTTCTTTAGTGAAGGTATTTAAAGACAGTTTAGATAAACATTGCTTCAGTATGGTTTAGACAGATTTGACTCTTAGCACAAGGGATGGATATCGTGAAGTCTACTACTGTTCTCATTCTATAACCATACATTAGACTTTTTTCTTTATATGTTCAGAAAAAATAAACAGATAATTTAAACTGTGCTTTTAAGATTTATACAGTTGCATTTGAAGGCAAAAAAGAACTACTTAATTGTTGTACAAGAATAAAGTAGCACCAGGGCCATAATAAAATGCCCCACATGTTTAAAAAGTGAGGCCTCTTTCTGAGTTCAGTCATGCCTTTTCTTCTGGCAGTCATCATTAACAAAACTGCATTTGAATTCAGAGTTTCTCTCAAACTTCTTACTGAGCACACCAAACAATCCAGGTATCTGGAAACAAAATGTGTATCCCCAGCCTAGTTCACCAAAAAACAGCTTCAAACAATCTCCAACAAAGCCTACACCTTAAACTCAAAAACATGTACGTTGCTCCTGAGCTCCAGTGATCAAATACACAACAGCCACTTCAGTCCCTTTTTCTCACAAAATGTTTTCACACTGTCCCTGTTTGAAGGGTGGCTTTTCCACTCAGTCACACTGACCTGCTTGAGAGGCAGACTGCATTGCAGCGGGCAGCGCACTTGGTACCAGACCTCCTGGGGGTAAAATGCCACTCAGGTTTATACCAGCAGGGGCTATGGCACCAGTGTTGCACCCCAACATAGGGTTTGAACCACTCATCAGTGACTGTGCTCCACTGTAGAAGAGGAAAGACAACACATCAAACCCAAGTGGCACAAGTAAATATGAATAACTAAATTGTTGCCCTCTGTCTCATGGCAAATAAATCAGTTACTTGTTGTAAATCAAGGGTCTATTGATAAAGCATCAATGCAGCTTAAAAAAAATCATTTTGCCCAGAGCATAACATGTATTTCATATTATGAGCACACACTGTTCTTTTCTTCTTTGATATCAACTGACAAAAATAAACCACAAGTGGTTCTTTCATTTTAGAAATACTGTAAGGCCAACAGTCTTCAAATTGGTTGTACTTGTAAAAGTAACAGGTTTGCATTTTCTTTTTAGCCTACAAAAAAAGAGTCCAATTTATCAACAGTGATCATCTGCTGAACACTTTAGCTGGATAATTTGAATGTTTGATACCTGCATTGTAGCACACTATTTGTCTTACACTAACCATCGTAATAATACAATTTTCCTCAGTCTAAAAAGCAGTTATACCACACAATGTTATCTTCACGATCATATTATACCATACAGTCTATTCTTGACAGCATTTATTATTTATTTCAAGCCACAAAGTAAGTTCTAAGGATCAAAGAGTGTTTCATCTCAATGTTTTAAATTGATAGAAACAAATCTGTTCCCATTTTTAATTTATCAGCATATGATATTCTACCTTCTCTGTGATTAATAGAAAAAGGTTTTCAAACTTGCAGAGCAAAACCTCAGAAATCACTTAAGTCGAGATAAAGCCCTAAGAAATGAACCTATATGACTCCAAAAAGATGAAAGCAATAAAGGCCTTTCTTAACAGATCTTTTTGATAATCTAATAGTAGGTGACTTCTATTTGAGAAATACAAATAGTTTCTAGTGGCTCTTAACATTGTAATTACAAAGTAAGCGATCTATTTTGTACTGCAGATCCTAAAATATATTTACCCTAATAGATGGTGGACAGTCCTGGACCACACCCCCTCCCACCAACCAACCAACCTCCATGGCAAATTAAGAAACCATCGTAACAAAAGACTTACCACACAGAGCCCACTACATTGATGAAGTTAAGTCCTGCAGGGTTTGCCATGACCTGGGTGGAGGTTGTTCCTGTAGTAATGGACGTTACCATGGTGGAAAGAGGAATGGTCATTACAGGCAGTGCCTGGCTCAGAGACATCTGCTGCTGAGCAAACTGGGTTAACAAAGTGGGCTGAGGGGTGAAGCCTGAATCTTGGGGAGTAGGGGTGGCAGAAGGGGTAATAGGAGTTGAACTCTGAGCATCAGGAGGGTGTGGGGTCGATGAAGGGGTGTTGGTTGGAGTAGGAGTAGATGGTTTAGGAGTTCCAGACCCTGCTCATTGAGAAAAATAAAAAGTGCTAGTTTGTTATAAGAGGCCAGTTCTTTTTGTATAATAAGGTTAATGGAATCTTAGCACTGCAACTTTCTTCTGTTTTTTAGACTGCAAGTGTTAATTTCTACATGACAGGTGTTGCAGCACACGCTCATTGTTAAGGATGCAGTATAATCACAAAGGAAATCCATTCTCCATGCTTCATTCCTTGTGGCATACACCGATTTCTGTTTTCTGCTAAGGCTTCCATAATCTATCATACATTAAGTCATAATTCCATTCAGGAATACTTAAAATAATTTCTTAGTGACCATTTTAACCTAATTAATGCTTGCCCTAAGCTGTTAAAACAAATAGTATCCAGGTACTGCCTGCACAATAGGTTGTGTCAAAAACATATCATGGGAAACAACAGAGTATGCAAGATCATGTACAATTTCAATAACCATGGGGCTGATCTAAATTTCCTCAGATAGTCAAATTGCCATTTTACAAGTAGCAACCAAATAAAAACCGTTAATATTTAAGAACCAGAGGATAATACTGCATCTTTAAAAGCTACTGAGTAATTCCCTCTACTTAAATGTAGCACATACATCTGTATTTGTTGTGGATGCAGTAGGCGAAGTCTATCAATAGAAAAAGAAAAGAAAACAAAACCCCTAAAAAGCTTGAGCTGTGTTTTTTTTGGTTTTCTTTTTTGTTTTTTTTTTAGCTTTCATGTCCTGCAGAAAGAAAGGAAATAAATATGAATGGTGACCAGAGCCTTAAAGTAACAATTGTGTGCAGCAAATTTACACAATTCATATTACTAACATAAAACCAGACTCAGTATTTTGGAAGAAAACTTATATAAGTTTTCTTTTTTTATCTTGTGCAAAGCAAGAAGGCAGAAAAGTTACACCTTTTGAGCTACCCAGATTTGAAATTATTTAATGCAAAAAGTGTATTATAATATCATGCAGGATACTGGCATGTGCAGTATACAATTATTCATAAAAAACTGAGAAGCTGCAGCTATGGTTTCCTCTTTGTACAGATCTGTTCACAAAATGGCTCAAGACGCATACATGTTTAAGAAAATGTTTACAATCTACAGCTATGATTACAATGATCCTGTCAGTGTTAACGAAAATACTTTAACTAGGATGTCAATTCTGACTGAAATCTGCATTTTAACACCTGAGCATATGGTGCTATCATCACCAGCATCACCACCACACTTGCAATCAGCAATGATTTGTAAAACAGTGTAGGAGTGTTTTTAAAAAATCATCTTATCGTTTATTGTATCATCACCTTGGGACTGATCAGATTATATACATACATAGATACACAACTGCACCAGCTCCTATAACATTTAAAAAACCAGATGCTTAAATTATGTAAAGGCAAATTGATCTAACATACTGTTTTTACACTGGAGGAAAAAAATCTACACTTGGAATTTTATCTCATCACATCATCTACCAGCCTTTCATATATGAGATCATGCTAATTGCACAAAGTGTATTAAAACGTATACACAGAGGGTGCATACATATATATACAGAAAACAAACACAGTTACAATAAACATAAAATACATACAGTGAACAAGAGACCTGCCTAAAGCTGCACAACTTATACAATTTAGGGTACACTGTACACTTAAGTTTCATCATTCCACAGGTTAAGAAGTTTATCTCAGGAAGCATTTATGCAAAACCTAAGATTTAATGGAGAATTTAGGTCGTGACTCACTTTGTGAAGAGCTCGCAGGAGACAAGGCAGCTGGAGAAAGCATGCTAACTTGATTAAGATCCATAGATTGTTTCCGAGAAAGACCAGGAGGCTTAGAAGAAGGAGGTGGAGTTGGGGATTTTAGATGGCCACTTGACTGTTGAGAACTAAAAATATTACCTGAAAAAGCATTATTAAAATACATTACTATTCTGTGAGTACTTGTTAACTTGAATATTAGGATACAATTTTGTGAACAATATAATCAGAAATTTAAGGAAAAAAACCACAAAAACCCATACTCTTCTCACAGATAAGATGCTGGTATTCTTTTATTACATCTTTACCAAAGGGATATCCTGTCATTTTACAACAGGCAGAACATGTTCAAAATGAGATGTCTGAGTAAAAAAATAATTACCTGAAGAGCTACTTCCTGAACTTGAAGGTAATTTGATAGGAGGAGGTCGGTGTTTTACACCTTTCCCCAGTACTGAAGACTGAACAGAGCCTGATACACTTTCTGGCTGCTGGGAGGAAAGAGAAATTAACACTACCACAGCAATGATGAGAGCTTTCACATAGTTGACAGAAAAGACAATTCAATTGATTTGTAATTAAGGCTTCTCAGAACTATGACAAAATTCCTTTCAGCCATTTCAGATGCTTATGTATTTATTAAAAAAAAATAACCTATGATGAACTGTCTTTAGATAAAGTCTTTACCATCAAGAAGCAGCACAAAAATGCTAGTAAAAATTTAAACTGAGCAAAGAAATAAGTAAAATAAAGAGTTTCACTTTTCTCCATGATTCTGGAATTTTTTGTAGTAATTTTCACAAACACAAAAGTGACAAATACACTTGAAATAATAACACATTTAGGTTTTACTTGAAAAATTACATCATTTCATTCATTTATTCTGTATATACCTGCCATTTTCAACCAAGACATACTTAAAGAAGAGGATGAGAATTCTTCATTCTGGGAGCAGGATTTCAAATAAATTCAGGAAAATCCTGAATGTAGAGAAGTCAAGACACATTTGCCCACTGGCTTCAGTGGGACCAGAACTTCATATTCTTAGAGGGAAGATACAGCCTTTATGTTTGTTCTTATATCCTAATTATCAGGTTTTCTAAACATACATCTACTTCACCTCCTTGAGTCTGTAGTTCTCAGTCACTCACAACAAACCCTAATTCCATCATTCCAATAGCTGACACTGTCAAAAGACTCAACAGTGAAACACATTCAAAGTTATAGTCTGTGTTTTTCCCTTATCGCAGATATCCATAAATTAAAGCAATGTTCAAACAAACAAGCATACAGTTTGCAAACTGCTGAAACTAGGAAATGAGGCTGGCAATACAGTGAATGGAGTATTTCAATACTGGAGCCTCAATTAAATGTGCATGAGCTAAGAAAACAGAGCATTGTAAAGAATCACCCTTTTTGCTGAGCTTAACTTCCACTGATTCTCAGTAACAAAATACAGTTCCTCTACATGTTTCTAATTGCTTGCTTATAAAAAATAATCTTTTGGTGAAAATTCTGAGGACAACCCCTCTGTTCTTCTATTAAAATCTGCTTTCTTGATTTTGAAAATAAAAACCAGTGCACCATTCCATTGGTGACTAGATCATTAAATACAGTAACCTGAGTAACTCTGGCCCAGCTTTTGATGGGGGCTTTGACTTCGGCAAGTACCCTTCCAGTCCATTTGTTATTTTAATGCATATATACACACATGCACCTACATGTCTGTTTGTGTGCACAAATACACAGAAACATTCATATCCCTTCCTGCAATTGTTGGGCTTGGAATGCCGCTGGTCTGCCTGACACCAGGAACTACCTCCTTCAGAAGAACACTGCTGTTTATAAGAAGGTATTTTTGGAGTTTCTAGGTAGGTATTCAGGGGAAAGATGTCACAAAGGAAATACCCAGGAGGATATAAATCTAATTTACTAGCTGGAGCATAACATACAGCTCACTGCTGAAGTACTGACTCTGACCAAACAAAGCCAGAAGCAGCAAGTAAAACACAAGGCAATGCCAATAGGCAGGAAAATTTGGGAATGCAAGAATTTATACTGGAAATGTAGAAACATGTGTCCAAGTAAACATATATTTAGAATTGTTAGGGTTTGTGTTTTGGAGGGTTTTTTGGTGGGTTTTTTGTATGTTTGAGGGGCTTTTTTGCCTTTGACTTTTTGTTTCTTTTGTTTGTACTGGATTTTTTTGTGGTTTTTTTTTCCTTTTTTTTTAAGTTCTCCTCTTCAAATTGAAGAGAAAATAATTAGAAATTCTAAAGGTAAAAGAAGTTCAGCTACTCCATCTGCTTCTGTGTTTACTGACCTGCAAAACAAGACGCACAGCTGCACTTTACTATACTGCTCTATGAAAGGTTCACCTGAACAGGGGAAAATGCTAAAACAAAACTTTGGAGCTAACTACATGATACACAGTCAACCCCCCACCCTTCAAAACAGCTACAATACTGGAACATTGAAAACATAAGTGCTTTCCACTAACTTTTCCAATATACTCACATTGAATGATCATGACCATAATGCATTTAAAAATTCATATAGGATGACATTTTTAGGTTATTTTACTGTTAAATGTGGATAGCAAAAATTATTATTCTAATAATTCAATAATTAAGTGCAAATAAAAGAAATGTGTAGTTTGATAAACTCACTTCCATCTCCTTCCCTGGAGAAAGATGACTGACTGATCCACTTGAATTATGAAACATTTTCACAGTACATTTAGCTTCATTTTGCACTAACTCCTGGTACTGGTTCACCACCCTGAAACAATGAGGACATAAAATGATTAACAACGTTGAACTTCCAAAGTAGATAATTATAGATAAACACATAATTGTATATGTTATAGTATAATATTTTAAATATTATGTAAGCATATCTCTATATAACATAGAGATGCACATACATAAAACATTTATGTCTCTTTGTATCTTTCTACATAATATTCCTGGGCTCTTAAGATTTATTCAATTTTAACTTTTAGTATTTTTTTTTCTAATGCAAAATACATCGTGAGAAACACTCGATTGGAGGAACAGAACAGTTCTAATCCCAAAAGCCACTGCAGATCTTTGGGATGTCTGTCAATGGGGATCCCATTCCTCCTTTTCCACAGAGGTCCAGAATCTTTTATAAGAAGTGTCTCTTCTGGTTATGTTGCCTGTGAAACAGTCAACCCTCCATCAGCTTAAGGTCTATGTCAGGTGAGGAGTCTAAATGCAAGGGCTGAACAGTCACTCTGTGAGCATTATGACACATTTGATAAAGCATCAGGCAAACAAGTTTAAAATACTGTTCTATCAAACTGAATCAAATACTACATCTCTACTAATCTAAGACAACCAAGTTGAGGGAATACTGTTTCACAAACATGAGTGGAATATACAAAATGACCTTGAAATATAAAGCTGAAGTGCTGTGGTCACTTACACTCTGGTAGACTAGATCTCACTGAAAACCTGATGGAATATTTCCATTCTCTCATACCTAAATTCGATGAAATAATCTTTATTTTGATATATCCCTGCTTCTGTCATATGCTGTTACCTGACTAACGCAGACAAAAGCAAGGGCCCTGACACACACAACAGAGCAAAGGGGTCAGTGCACTTTTTCTTTAGCAATTAAGAGTTTAGACAGACTTAAAAATAGGTGGATTCAGGGTAGTAAAACGCCATGTACTCAAAAAGGTCGTCCTGCACTCCTCTACTGTTTCTTCTTGTCCTTGTTCCTGAAACTCTTGCTTATTCTGATGAAAGGACTTGTGCAACCCAGAGAAAAACATGATCAGGAAATCAATCCCAGTTAAAACTTGGCTCTTGTAATATTGTTGTTTTACTTTTCAGCCAGCCAATCTCCCCAGTTCAGCTTACGGAACAAGCAGAGAAAGCATTAGCACAAAGGAGGCAGGACAGACTAGAAGCAACGAGTTTCTTGATCAAGATTACCTATTTAAAAAACTAACATTATTACTGATTTTTGATCAAATCAAAGACATATTTCCCTGCCAGGCACATAAGAGTACATGGGGATAACAGCTATGGCATGTACATCAGCCAGAGATATCCTATGGAGGCACAAAAACATATCTGGCTCTGACAAAGACTGCTTTTTAAATGTTCTGTGCTTATATGCACAGGCAATCTGACATGATGTATGCTGACGAACACTTAGAACCCACTTATTTTGCTGCCTCAGTTATCCCTGAATTGCTATTCCTACCCATTCTACAAATACAGAAAAACTGTTTTATTACTTGCTTCTCTAGGAAAGCTGAATCAAGACATGCACAATACACAAAACTAAGGTGTATAAATCTTAAATCCCAGGTTACACTTCAAATGACAAGTTCAAATGAATCATTTCCGTGATTGCCAATTTACCATATCGAATGTCAGGATGAAATTACTGCTAAGTGCTCTAAGAGTTCAGGTGTACTCATGTATTTGATGTCCTCTATTCTTCCTTGTTTGTTAAATACAGAAACTACACACTATTCTACTTCTTGATATGATGACTAATTCCTCCTAATTTTCCTCCTTTGTTCTGCATCTGTTTCCATAACACTGGCAGTCATAACTGCCAAAAAGGAACAAAATTTATTATTTGTGATCAAGCTAAATAGCTGTACAAACTATATTAATTTACCTTTCAGCATCAGTCTTCGAACCAATAAGGAACCTAAAATGAAAAGTACATTTTCAGTCATTAATTGGACTAAAAGAACATATTTGTATAATCACAAGGCTTCAAATAAATGGCAGTGCTGTGTTTTTTTTCATACCTGCTCAAAATCAACATCATACCAGTAAACTCAGACTGAAATACAAAAGGTCTAAGGAGAGGTAAAAAATAGCGTTATGCAAAATATTTTAACAAACACTGACTTTCCATTGTTTGACTTCACTTATGCCAATTCCAATTCCCTGTGATTTTCCAGACCTCCTAAAGAAGTTATCTCTTTTGCATAACATTTATAGCTTGCAAACTTACTACTATGTTTTTTTTTAACTTTACAGACCTTTCTCTTTCTCCAGCTCCAAAAGGAAAAAAAAAATAAAAAAACATTTTGTTTTACTGAACAACAAAAACATTTACTTCACTCTTCATTTGTATGACAGTTCGCCAAGGATGAGTTATCCAAGCTTCGATGAACTTTAATTGTTAGCGTCTTAGCAATGATTTTCAAAACCCTCCAGGCATCTTCAACCTCTAAATTCATTTAATTCCCAGCCTTACTGTGGTACTCTAAGCCAGCACTATTGTTCCAGGAAGATCAGTACTAAGTATGTGTACTGGTTTTGGCCGGGGTAGAGTTAATTTTCTCCATGGTAACTGACAAAGGGCTGTTTTGGATTTGTGCTAAAAACAGTGTTGGTAATACATGGGTGTTTTAGCTATTCCTAAGGAGTACTGACAAAGGTTTCTCACAAGCAAAAGGGGTGGGGTGTACAAGAAGTGGAGAAGTGACACTGCCAGGACAGCTGACCCCAAGTGACCGAAGGAAGGGATATTCCACACCATATGGCACCATGCTCAGCATAAAAAGCCAGGGCTGTAAGGAAGAGAGGGGTGTGGGAAGCATTTAGAGAGAAGGTATTTGTTGTACCCAGTAACCATCAGGTGTGATGGGGCCCTGCCCTCCTGGAGACAGGCAAAAACACCTGCCTGCCCATGGGAAGTGGTGAATGAATTCTTTGTTCTGCTTTGCCTGCATGTTAGGGTTCTTCCTTGACCTATCAAATTGTCCCTATCTCAACCCATATGGTTCCTCACTTCTACTCTTGCTTTTTTTAGTCTCATCCCACCGGGAAGTTGGGGAGGAGGGAGTGAGTGCTTGCATGGTACTTAGTTGCCAGCTGGGGTTGAACCACAACAGTACGGAAAGAAACAGTAAACAGCTCAAGTCTAGGGATAAAATATTCTTAACACAGGATGTTTTAAGATTTTCATAAAGAATAAGAAAATGATTACATACTAGAAGATAAAAATAACTTTAGTTAGCAGAACTAAAAGGTTTGCTCAGTCTCACTGCTCCTTGCCTTACTGAAATTTATAGGCTCTACTCTGCTGCATGGGCTCCTCCACACAAATATTCTAGTATACATAACAAAAAGATCCGAGAACAGAGAATCTTTGTAGAATCGCAGCCAAAACCAGCATATTCCAAACAATACAAAATTATGAAGCTTCTTAGAAGCTCATGTTTCATTCCATTTATTTAGTTCAACTGCATCTAAGAGTAAACAGAATATAGTCACATCTTATGCTTTCACAGCATCAGACAAATTTCAAAAACAATCAAAATTCTGAGTATCACCAGAAAGAGTGCAACAGCATCTCACAGTGTCTCTGCAATTCTCATGACTGGATTTGCTGATGGTTTTATTTTCCCCCTAATATATCTTTAATGGAAAAGAATGTACCAATTTAACATAAAAGTACATTTCACACACGATGGTTGCATTTTGATTTGGTTTTTTTTTTTGGTTAAAACATCTTAAATCAGACTTCTAGCTCTAGAGTATTTTTGTGACGGAAAATGATTGTAATCAATGAAAAGAATGTTTGTTTTCCTCCACCTACTGATCACAGCGTAGTTTAAAGAAGAACATGTAACTTACTGTGATGGAGTTAATAGGTTGTCATTTTCCTCATCACCTTTGAGTGTCTGAATTTTACCATAGTACAAGGGATTACCAAGAGACTGAAAAATGGTCAGTTTTGTTTTTTGAAGCTGATTACCAACTTCACATTCAAACACATAATCATCCTTCATTTCCTAAAAAGACAGAATGACTTAATAAGTCTTGAACAAGCCTTAGTTGAAACAGCAAGTAAAGCAGACCAGCTCTATATACAATACAGAGCAAGAAACATTCTCTAAGTAACTCTAGAAGTATCACTCTAAAGGAAGGGGTGCATTATCGACAATGAAAGTGATTCCAGAAGTTACACTAACAGGATGAGAGGAAAAGGATTTATCATCTCTTAAAAATACAAAGATATTGCAAAACCCAAACAACCGTGTTTAGACATGGAAATGTAGACTGGGTAAACACATATAGTAACAGTTTTATATGAATGACGACAATGCAAAAAACGTTGAGAGTAAAATGTTTGGGCTAAACATTAAGTTCTATGGAAAAGTATTACTTTTTTCCAGCAGACAACTACAAACATATCATGATATATGCTGTTAATAAAGATAGCACCTTGTCTCTGAAATGATAAAAAAAGAATCAATTATAAAATTAATTCACATAACTAATCAATGAATTAAGTATTATTTATGTGAATTAATCAACAATTATATTAAATTACTACTTCTGATCAAATCACATAGCTTGTGCCAAAAATCTTAAGGTTCAACTTAAATGTTGCAGAAAGCGTTTTTTTGTAAGAGGCATTTAATATTAATCTCATTCAAAATTTCACATTTTAAAAGCTCTTTTTCATCAGCCTTTGGGTGTCTTGAGTAAAGAAGGAAATTTGGTGTGCAGGGTTCTGCTCCATGTAAATTATGATCTTTTCTTTAGTACAAGCTGCTTATCCTTGTATTTCTGGAAAATCTGAGGAAATCAGACTGATCACACGCTTGCTTTACTGTATAAAATTACAAGTATCTCTGGTCATCTTCCCATGTCTCTGTAACACATGGAAGATTAATTAAATTGAGGGAGGGAAGATTATTCCACATAACATTGATTTTGTTGAAATAAGAGGCATTTTATCTAGAGACAGTGAAGTTTGGCAAAAGGTTTAAACTACTCACGTGTGCTGGCCAGACAGTTGGTTGTGAGTCATCAGATTTGATAGACTTTTCCACTTTGGCATATTTTTCCACCTTAAAGAAAAAAGAGAGATCAGAAAAGTAAGAAACCCCTATGATCTTGCAGAGAAACTTAACTGAAGAACCATCAGAACTTTACATTTATAGTGTTACACATTTGCTACGTTAAACTTAACAGAAGAGTGAAACATGGTTTCAGACTACAGATTGAAATCATTGCCTGCAATGTGGAATGTTTAAGTAATTTCACAATAACAGTGATTCCTAAAGCCTCTGATTAAGTCAGGTACAACATGGTTGAAGTGAAAAAATAAGGTTTGCTTTGTAAAAACTTACATTGTCATTTCTTGTGTAATTCACATTCTTGTCGGTCCTGTGATATCCAAAGCTACAAAGTCTCATCTAGTCTACAGTCTTTTAAAAAAAAAAATCGAAGTATACTAGAGAAAACCTGTGGAAAGGGACCTGGGGGTCCTGGTTGATGGCAAGTCAAATCTGAGTCAGCAGTGCCCTGGCAGCCAGGAGGTTCAGGCATGTCCTGGGGAGCATCAGGCACAGCCAGGCAAGGGAGGGGATTGTCCTGCTCTGCTCTGCACTGGAGCAGCCTCACCTCCAGTGCTGAGGGCAGTTCTGGGTGCCACAGTATAAGGATATAAAGCCACTAGAGAGTGTACACCCACGAGGATGGTGAAGGGCCTTCAGGGGAAACTGTATGAGGAGTAGCTGAGGAGTAAGCAGGAGACTGAAGAGAAACCTCACTGCAGCTACAACTTCCTCATGAGGGGAAGAGGAGGGGCAGGCACTGATCTCCTCTCTGTGACAGTAACAGGTGACCAGTAACAGGACCTTCAGCAATGATTTGCAGTTGTGTCAGGGCAGGTTTAGGTTGGATATTAGGAAAAGGTTCAGGGAACTGGTCACAGCACCAAGCCTGACAGAGTGCAAGAAGCATTGGGATAAGACACATGGTATGATTTTGAAGGTTGACCTCTCCTGCAGGACTAGGAGTTGGACCTGATGATCCTTGTAGGACCCTTCCTACTCAGGTATTCTATGAGTCCCCTCTGTACACTAATAGTACGTGTTTCGGCAGTGCCAAAAACTAAGAATATGAATGTGTCTAAGAGAAAAATGCACACAGATTAAACAAAAGAACTCTCAACTACAATTTTCTGTATAAAATTTAAAACTTTTCAAAATATTAACGTCCCATAGTATAACATATCAAAAGACAGGAATTTCTACCAAGATTAAAAGTGACTAACTTTTAAACAATCTACAAACCTCATCCACTTTTCTTGTTTTCATACTATTAGATAACTTCAAATAGACATGTGCTCGTTAAACCCAGAGAAGAACAACACTTTGTACTGATTACTTCATCCAAACGATTCTGTTCTAATTGCTATATATTACAGTGCGGCTTAACTTGTGTTTATACCTTCTGGTACAGAAAAGTAATTGTAAATGTTAAAGTCACTCCCATTTTTTTAAGGTCATTCTTTGATACTGGTTACTTCTTAGACACTTCTTCATGTAATAAAATTTCTAATAATTGCTAATTACACATAACAATTGGTGGTCTTACATCTACTTCAGAAGGAGCAGTCAAGTAGCAAGGGTTCTGTTTCCACATATCTACGCACTGGAAGATGAAAAAGCAGGGTTAATATATTAAATCCTTTAATTAAATAGTTAAAAGTATATTACATTATTTTTCAAAACACTTACATTTCCAGCTTTTGAAATTTTGAGGTCATACTGCTGGACTGCTTTCCTCTCCTTCCTTTTCTGTAAGTAATCAAGTAGTCTGAGCTGAGGTGGAGTTGAGTAGTGAGCTACTTCTTGCTGTCTGTTCAGGGAGGACCTTGAGTACCTTTTAAAGCACCTATGGCAAAATGACACCTAAGCTTGTAAAACGATCAACATCAAATTCTCCACTGCCCTTGTACAATAAACAAAAATATGCAGGGAACTGCACTAATATGGAGACTAATAGGTTTTAAAATACCAATTTAAATTTGCTTTTCTGGATTACACTGTGTAAACTCTAAATCATTATTTCATATTTATAAAATATACCACTCTGTTTCAGCATTAAGAATGGGGTTTTTAAATGCTAATTTAAGTACATCATCAAAATGCATAATAAAGAATTGCCAAGCTTAAAATATTTATGTATTATCATAATTTCAGTTCCATCAAATGATCTTTGTCCTACTTATGTAACTATAAAGTCACATAAGACAGTAACTACTCTCTAGTCTTTGCCTCATGATAAACTCATGGGCTCAGTAATGACATTCTGGATGTTAATTTAATCCCTTTTCCTGTTTTTCTAGTGGAATATTTGTTGATCACCAAGCTTTAATTTCAAGGACAGCTTGATCAAATTAATTATTTATATTTTTTTAGAAATTACCACTGGTTTGGCATTAGCATAGTATTTCCATGCGAATTTAAGTATTTCAGTAGTTGTGACAGACCATTAATACATTGCCTTTTTACAGAGTAAAAGCAACTCATGTGGTAGAACAGACATGTTGAACAAATGTTTCAAGCATCTGTGGAAATAGAACAGGGCCCAACCACGCAAAAAAGCAAAATAATTTCAAGATTTAGTACACATTTAGTGCATACCACATTATTTTAAATTTTTCCAAGATTCTTGTACACTTACACTTCTACTTAGCCTCAATGTCAAACATACAAATAATTATTTTCACTTGCTCATTGAAGATTAAACTCATATGTAGCTTTCAAAAAATTAGAGAACAATATGTAATGTATATGCTAATATGTTACGTTACTGAGCAGACATGTGATGTTACACAATACCCAAAAAAAAAACCAAATCCAAACTGCAATATAACTAATTATGTTAAGAAAATATATTTACACTTTCCTTCGATATACAAAAATAAGCATACTACAGTACTTACTAGAAAAATATAATACAATTAAAAATACAATAGAACTTCTTGACTGTTTCTCACACATTCCTATTTAAGTAGATATTACATACAAGGAGCTGAATTTTCACATAAAGCATTACTTATATTTTTATTTGAAAACATGTTTCATACTGAAAAGTACCGTTTCATGGGACGAGTGTTCATCTTCTGCTTGTTATACAGGAGTCTGTTTGTAGTGCAGGTCACTGCTATTGAAGGATCAAGACACAAAGGCTCTGCTGTAGCCAAAATAAGTTGGCTCTCAAGTAGGAGTTTGTCCTCCTATAATATACAGAGATATTAATAAATATAAAAATAAGAAAACTTTTACAGTAGTCAAGTTCCTATATACCTATGCATGTAGATACTATCTTAGAAAAAACTGAAAAAGAAATTATTAAACACATAAAAAATGCTAATAAATTTTCATTTTGTTCTGTGTTTATGACATCACTGTAAAGTCTTTAAATAACCTCTAACCCACCTGTGTCCATTTGTGGTTGTCACTTGTTATAGAATGCACATCACAAATTAAAGTCTGAGAAAAAAGACATAATGGTAATTAGCTTTCAGCTGAATGGTTTCTTAATAAATGTTCAGTAACAGTGCATATCCAGTCTAGGAACTACTGTAACACTGAGAAATTACTTAAGGCTCCTCTTTACCTGCATTGTAGGTCGCAAAAGAATGTGCTTGCTTTGGTAAGTTGGAGATTTCATGTTACCAGACTGCCTGTAGTCACGTATTTCTGCTATGACACATCCACAATGGAAAATATTAACCTGGTTGAAAGAAAAACAACAGCTTTTGAATAAACAAACATTTACCAATCTTCCCCTGCCCCTACCAAGAAGTTTCTTATATAAGTGAAACTAGGAATAAAGCTCATGACTAAGTTTTTCAGACCAGCAGTCTTTCCTAAGCACACAGACATGTTTGTCCTAGACATACCTATAATACAAGCTTCAAATGCAGTGTGTTCATTTGCTAGCAATGCGGTTGTAAGAAATTCCCATGTCAAACATTCCATAATGAAAAAAAACAAAGGAAATTTGGCTAGAGCAGAGTAGATGTTTCACAGCTGTAATCATAGCAATCTCTCTTTTATCTCCTTCTCCTTAGTAATAAGTACTTTTTCTTCCTATGTATCAGTAAAATATTTATTTGGGGCATTATATACTACAGTTTCACATGCACAAGTGTCTTGTGCTTACAATCACCTATGTGAAACATTCAAAAAATCAAGTTCTATGTGGGTACAATATGTAAAGTTCCTTTTGAAAACAAAAATTTCAAACCTGAGATTTTTCCAAAAGATCAACCAAAATAGGTGGTAGTTCCTCCGCATCCAAATATTCAAGCAGCTCTCCCTCCTCATAAGGCAGACGAATGGTCTCAGAATCTAAATTTAAACAAAACACTTTTACTTTTAATTTGCATTTTAAATGCAAATTACTTTTGCATTTCAGGTTTAAACATCAAGAAATCTAAAACAAGCTTGCCACAGGAAAAAGCAGGGCTGGCAGAAACCTATCCACACATACCATTTTTTTCTGTGTACTATTAATTTTTACATCTGTTTCTGTTCTTAAAGTTTTAGTTTTCTCTTGCAGCGCTAGCTTTTGCTCTCAGGTGACATAATGTATGCTCTTACTGCACATGACAGTACAAATGGTATAAAAATGCTACCAAACTGGAACACAAATGCCTCTAGACAGGTCTAGACATGGGAAGCAGTGAGAGAAACAATTTGACAGAAGGAACCTGAAGTGAGAGAAACTTGGATATGCAGCTCTAGAAAAATAGGAGATTGAAAGGCTGTCAAAAAGACTGCTATTTACAGATTTTGTCTGGAGATAAAAAACTCAGAGCTTTATCTAAACTAATTTTAGTTCAAGTACAGTCGGCTGTTCTCCCCCACCAGAATTATCTTGGAAATGAAACAGTTAAACGTAAAAAACAACACATTCTAAAAAGTCATACAACATTCTGAGTATTTTTAACAATTCAAGAGAAAAATATTACCTGAACCATTTTTTCCCCTGAGCATCAGTGAATAACCCTCGTTTCCTGGGTAGAGGTTTACCACCAGACATGACAACGTCTCCTGCATAACCAGCTTCTCAAGTAAGTTCACATTTCGCTTCAGCTTCTGCTTTAAAAGTAAACATTGCTCATGAACATAGTACTATGAAATAATTAGCAGAAATAAAAACAATTGCTAGAGTGTGACTCAGATTAAGGACAAATTGTACATCTAAACAAGTCCAGTTAAATTTCATTGTACTGTATTCTGCAGAGTAAACACCTTATTTATAATCACACATTCTTACAGGCATAGTTTTTTGTAAAAAAAAATCCCACTCATTTAAATTACAAACCCTAAAACTGGAAACCTTATGCTAAAATGTTGTAATTCTACAGTTTACCATTATTTGCATCATTTCTACAAACATCATTAATCCAGTACAACTTGTTTGATAACAACATAAAGTATTTAGAACTTTCAGATATTCCTAACAGAAGGCATTTCTCTCCAGGATTAAAATTATGAATTGGAGCATTTGGAAGCTTTCTTACTTGTATTTCCTTGTCTTTATTTGCTGAAATTGGATCCAGCAGTTGCAGACACTATTCCCTTACTTAAGTGTAAAACTATCTTTTTGAAGTATAACAAATTTTTATAATTACTTGGTGTGTTTCAGAGACCATGTAAACATCCTACAAACTGAAGCATTGGAAATCCCCTTAGAACTTCAGACAATGAATTCTAAACCTCAGATAATTTTACAGCCTCTGGTTGGAGGCCATATTTCATCTCTGAATACCAGCTCTTGGTACAACGATTACTTGAGAGTTAACCTGAGCGTTCATTTGTCTTCTCACTCATTTTACCTCCTTGAAAGCAGTAATACAGCAGATTCCACAGCTTTTTCTTCTTGTTCACTTTGACATTCAGAGTTTAGCAAAGAAATCTGTGCATTTTACATCTCATATTTAGAACTGATATGCCTGTTTGAACCTCTTTCCTAACATTACCAGAATTTTTCACAAAACTTTAGTTTATCAGCAATTGGAAAAATAAATCTGAATTTAGAATAAAATTACAGAGTCTGAAAAATGATCTGCATTTTTCCCAAGGCAGCCATGCTAAGCAATTGACTGTGAAACAGTATTAATGACAACAATGCACATGGCAATGATACTGGCCCTGAATGTGAACACCTGTGTCCTTCAGATTAGGACAGAATGAACAGCTCACTCAAGCCAGTCTGTCTTTCTATTCACAATTCATATACAGTTTTATCTTTAGGTAATTACTGCAGTAATAAGAGTTCATACTTCATTTAATAAAGAAATTAAGTGGAATTAAAAACAAAGTATTTTCTCAGTCTGCATGTTTGGACAGAAACGAAAAGCTTCTCAACAATTTCCACTTACCTTTATCTCAGGCTCTTTTTCACATTCTTCAATATATAAATCATAAAGTTTTTGAAGTACAGATTTTCTGAAATTAAAAAGACTCAACATGTAACCAAAATTAAATCAAATAAATGCTATTAAAAAACTAAACACTGAAACTCTCAGTACCTTCCACTGGATAAATATTTTCTTTTGGGAGGTCTCTGACGGGCACTTTCAATGATATACTAAAAGAGAAAAGTAAACAAAAAACCAGCATATATTACAAAGAAATTTAATTCTAGTTACCACACAACTAGAGATGATTACTAGACAGTGTTCCACATATATAGAAAGTAAATAACAGTTACGGTACATGATTGTGCCAGAAGTGCACTAAACACAATCTAGTTTGTTACAGTCATCAACAAGAACACAGCTCAATGTAGCTGTCAAAGACAGCATTTCATGGCTATGGCATCAGTTCTGCAAGGGCCTCATTCTACACTCATGTCTTGTAATTATAATAATAACTAACATTTACAGCATTACTGCTCCTAGTTACCACTACTGAAATTAATGTGGTTAAACACGCTAAGGTACAACCAGTTTATGCATACTGGCTTGAAAATATTTGCAAATCGAGGACTCTTCAACACGATAATTTCAGGAATCTTTCCCTTTGCCTTTTGCATTTAGATTATTTTTCTCTATAGAGCTGTGAATTATAAATACAATTAATGTACAATAAACCTTCAAATTGAAAAAGAATAAGAGAGATCCTCCAGTAAATGTAATTTGTTTTCTAACAACGTTTTTCCAAATCTCTATTGTTTGAAGTATTTCAGTTAACAGCTTTGTTCAGAATTTATGCAAAGAGAGGTTCTTCCACAGGAACATGTATTTCCCATAACAGGGCTCAAGGTAACTCTTATATCAGATGGCAGCATTAAAAAACAGGAACGTGAAGGCACTTGCCTCTTCATTCTCACTGGGCTATCCTTAAAAACACAAACAGGATTTTACCATCTATTTCTGCCAGGTGTCTCTATAGAGCCCTGCTTATTTCACAGCATACAGATTTGCTGGCTTAAAAGGGGAAAGCTCAAGTCTTGCACAGTCAATCACCACCACACTTGATGGCACAATGGGTAAGAGACAAATTCACGACAGCAATTTCAGTGAGAATTCTGCAAACTCAGTGTTACATGTATAAGTGATTACACACACCTATATTTACATAATGTGGTTTTCTACTGCTCTTCAGAAGAAATAAAAAATAGGTGTTGTATTTTTATAACTCTGAGACCAATAAATTATGTCCAAACAAGTAATTTATCTGCTTCTTACCTCAGCACGATCCAATGCCAGTTCCAAAGCTTGCTGCTGCAAGAATGACAGTTTTTTAGAAATTATATGGGGTTTTTTAACACCCTCATACATTAAAAACACCCCAACAACCCTACTACTACTAAAACGAGTTTATAATTAGAAGATGGGCTCAAAAATTCTCTGGCACATACTAAACTTAGCTAAAACTTCATGTAACTGCATTACAAGGCTTGGCTAAATTATGAAGCATTAGAAAAATGAAAGCAATTAGAATTAAAAGTACGAATGGAAATTACACCTAAATAAAAGCAGTAACAAATATTAACTAAAAAAATTAGAGATGACAACTAGAAAACCTGATCTCCTTTGTTAAGCTAGTCACTAACTCAACAGAAAGTATGGGCCAAAATATCCCTGAACAGATGTCCAGGAAGAAAACACTTGTAGGTTAGATACTAGTGCCCATGTATTGGTACAGTTATTTTTCACAAAATGGAAACAAAGATCTTGTGCTCAAAACATTACTTCTGCACATAATACAATTTAAGGAGTGTTCCTCATGACGTATTGTCAGGTGGGAAACAAAACTAGCTTCCACTGCAGACTTCCTCCAAGGCAGGCTAAAAGTCTGCCCAACCCTACAAAACATAGCAAAATCTGCAAAAGCTCAATATGCCATAGCATGGTATACTCAATACCATTTATTTTAATGAATTTAGCTCCTTTGGAATGTCTTTTATTTCAGTACATGTGCAGTTGATATATCTTTATTTCAAAAAGAGCCCATTACTTCACAGATCAGAATTATGAGCTCTTAGACTAAAATTTGACAAGTATTTCACACCAGAATAAACAAGCATTAGTGTCAAAAAAACCCAAGAAAGTATTCCCTGGCTCCTAACGTTCCTTCTCTGACACTCACTTAAGATCTGACCTCCTTTGTGCAGGAATAACGTGCAGCTGCTAAATGAACCAGACAATGAAACTGATTTGGGGCAGGGAGGAAAAAGAGGACACTATTAAGAACCAGAGTATTGTAGGAGAATGCCATGAGCTTGATTCACATCCAAGTAAGTCCAGTGAAGCAATGCATTCACTTCAGTGGCAGCTGGATAAAGTCCCTAGGAATGCACTTGTGACAAGCCCTAATATTCAGTGAGGCTCAGCAATATTTGCAACAGGTACCTCTTCCCAAATATGCATTTGTCTTATTCACTCAGTTTAAACCATCCCTATCAGCTGCTCCTAAAATCAAACACCTCTACTCGAGCCTCAAGGAACAGAAGATAACACGAATCAAGTCCAATCCAAGGTAGCACCAGTTATTACAGAGATATTTTATTAGAATATAATCCATTGAAGAAAACCATACTACACAACAACAAAAGAACAAGAAAGAAATATACAACAAAATCACTCATAAAATTTATCTAAAACAAAATTTCTTACCTGTTCATGAAAATCCCCCCACCTACTTACTGTGCTATTGTGTGGTAGAACCTGCCATGACAGAACGTTTTAATTTTTTAAATTTTTTTAAGGTGTTTTTTATGAAAATGTCAAATACAGATACTTTCTATATAAGTGGATATATCTGATAGATACATCTACAATGCTTCTGTCTAGGTATGATTTCAAATATTCAATTCACTGACTGTTTAAGATCACGTAAAAATCCACGGCAATATCAGCATCTGTGAATACAAGACTACTATGCAGAAACAGGATTTATATGCACTCAACTTCCCAAGTGAAGTGGTATAAATATATACCACTCCTGACTGAAAACACACCACTAGCATCATATGGCAATTCCTATGCTGCACTGGCCAGCGTTTAGTAAGTGTTTAGAAGTATTCACAAGCTATGAAGGAAGACACTACTAAAAAAGGAAATAAAAGAATTCAGCAGTGACAAGCAAAACAATTTTTTCAAAAGAAAATGTCAAATATTAATGGCATTCTCATCAGCCAGACAGCTAGCAGACTAGAGCAAAAAGATCTGAAAATATATGCTCTAAATCCTAACTTACCATTGTAGTTGAAGCCATGTGGCCAAATGGAAAATGAAGTACTTAACGAGTTTCGTGTAGTAGGCAAAGAATCATATTTGATGGTCAGATTTCAGGTACTGAAAACAAAAAATTCAAGGAGAAAAAAAATACCACTGAGAAACTAAATGGGTTTTTTATTTAAATACAACATTTTCGGTGGTTAGTTGTACTTAAATTTCATTTGCATAGCTCCCTTCTCTCCAAGAGCAGGAACAAGTGTTCCATTCGCTGCTAGTGCAAAGGTTCTCACTCCAATGACTACTATTACTACTTTCCACAATCATTTTACATTAGTTTTATTCAAAAGTAAAGCAATAAACCTGTAAACGTACATACACTTTTCTCTATTTCAGCACTCTACCTAGACTGTCCTAAATGTCACATCATCAGATGAACAGGAGGGTAAAACATTTAATGAAAAGCGGAGTGTTTGGCATACCGCATCAGCTCTTTTGTTTTGCTTTCGAGAAGGTGTTATTACATAGCCAACACCTCCACTAGCGGCGGCTTCTAGCATTGTTTAGTTTAAAACTGACTCACAGCTAGCTGTCAATCAAGAAATGAAAAAAATTTGCTGCCACCGCCTCCGCGGACCCGCCGGGGCGGAGAGCGGGCGCCGCAGCCACGGTCGGCNCGTGCCCCCGTGCCCACCGAGCACCGGTACCTGCTGGCCTCTCCCGCGGAGCCCCCGGCACAGCGGCCCAGGCACAGCGGCCCCGGCCGCTTCCGCCCCGCCGCTTCCGAGCCGCGCCCGGAAGGGGCGGGAAGGCCGCCGTGGAGACTGGCAGGGGCGGAAGAGGGCGGGGAGCCGCGATGGAGACAGGAGCTTGGGGCGCAGGGACTGGCGCCGAGGAGCCCGAGGTGTTTAGTGGTAGCAAAGAGCCTGGGCTGTGCGACAAGTCAGCATTAATGCCCTTGTGAGAATCAGGATAGGCGTCTCTGTGTCTCAGGAATGCTGTAAGGGTATTTGAAGGGATTTGGAATGTCTATCTGGACCGCACAGGACCTTGCCCAAGAGTCACACCATGTGCGTGAGAGCACCGTCCAAACGCTTCCTGAACTCGGTCAAGCGTGGTGCTGTAATCACTTCCCTGGGGAGCCCTTGGGCCTATGGAGCGAATGAGCATCCATACTCCAGCTCTGCCAGGCACATCTGCACCACGCATTGTACACGTGTCCCTGGGCACAGCACTTTATGACTTGCAGCATGTTTTTCCCCAAAAGTGCTTTCTAGCACTTCTGGCTGAGCCAGAATTTATTTGTTCACAGTAATGAGCAAACGTGCTAGCCTGTGATCCAGCAGGCAGTCCTATAGGAAAAACCACACCTAACACCACCCTCCAATGCTTTTGTTAACCTTGTGCTGACTTGTCCTAGAAAGGGATGACTTGAAAACCCAAGAAAATGTGGGAGCTCCAGGTAGCTCTGGAGAGAGTGAAGTGCTTCTTGTAGGACTGCCCAGGTACTCTGTCTTGGTCCTAATGCTATTTTGGTTTTTGCACTGGATTCTTAGCAGCCCTTCTGTGTCTCACAGCATAGCCAAAATGTTGGGAATCAATTACCGGCGGTGTCTAGAGTCTTTCAGAAGTTCTCAGTGCAAAGAATAAAAACATCTGATGGCATCAGTGCTCTTCAGCTGTGGGCATAGAAAAGCTGGACACCTATTTTCAGCAACAGGAAGGCTAGTTTACTGATTTTTTTAGAAGCCCATGTTCTTCCTGAACACCAGATAAAAGATGACCAGAATCCTGAAGCAGGAGCAGGTGGCAGTTCTTCCATGACTCATCTAGGCACTAAATAGGTGCATGATCCAGCAGTTCAGTAGTTGCGATTGATCCAGCTTTGAAGCTGCTTTGAGGATGCAGTTGTACCACCCTTTACGAATATTTTTCTAAATTTCTGTGTTATATGCCTGGGAGTACCAGAGTTCTGTAGCTATACTGAAACACCTGTCCCAGTACAAAATTGTGAAGCTGTTTTTCATTTTTCTGTGCTCTTTCAAAATTAAATAGCTTGCAGGCCTATGAATCTGAGTCAGATTTATATGCTGAGGCTGAGACAGTGATTCAAGTATGGTGCCTCTCATTTGAATACAAACATTAAAAATAAATGACACCATGCTGTGAGTAGAAGGTGCTTGTATTCAAGTGAGACAGACTGTGGGCATGTGGATGAATCTTAGGGTAAACAGCTGTGAACTCCTGAATTCTAAGTCAGTTATGACTTTTTGTGTGGGCTTATAAATCCCTGTGGTAATATTTCCTACCCTGGTTATGTACATCTGTATTCACTTATTTGCAGGCATGGAGAAACCTGACAGCTTCCATTTACTTTTAAAGTCAGATATACCTTGTCAGGTATAACTATCCATTCTTTTGTAGGCTGCTATTTCTAACTTGATTGTTTAAATAGAATTTTAGAAGACTGGCAAACGTAGCAGAGAACCTGAGGGAGATCCATGTTCTTCAGCTGGAGACATTATGCCTGTCTTAGTCAGCCTCCTGCTGGTCAACCAAGTCACTCCCTTGGGACTTCTTGGCTGTGCTGAAGAGTTCCTCTGACTATGGGAACACTAACACATAGAGACACATAGAATTACCTGTCTCCACCTCAAACTGAGCCTGTCTGCAAGTTCATACCTCAGTTTTGAGATGCTTAATAGGAACGCCTTAAAACCAGCCTTGATTTTCTGAATTTTCTGACTTGCCCTTTGTGACATAGACATTTTTAATTACATTCCTTCTTTATTGCTGGCTGCTTGTTTGAACTTGACAGTTCCTGTTAGACGCAGCAAAAACTGTTCAGTAGGAGATAAAGTGGGTAAAGGCTTGATTGTATTTCTGTACACAGAAATGTAGCTATCAGAGAATGAATTCAGGAGCTAACAATCCTTTTCAGCATAGCAAATAAAGCAAGGAGATTTAATAAAGATGGTAAGACTGAAACGTTGTGAGCCACAGAATAAACCAGAGGCTAAGGTTACTAGGACTGATTTTTTGATGCAGTTTTTTCAGTTTTCTTGAGAAAGGCAGGGAGAAGGAAGTAAGAACTGAAGACATGGACAGTGGTCAGAGTAGATAATCTGAAGGTAGGCAAGGCAACATTAGCTTGGGCCTGAGGAGGTTATGGAATCCAGGCTGTACTTTATATAGGAAGGCTGCTCTGCCTGATCCTTTTCGTGCCATGGACTTACATAGAAACCATTATGAGAATGCCAAAGCATGCTTATAATAATTAATGTCTCATGATGCTAGGGCAATCTGTTGGATTTGGATTTGTGATACAGGTGTCATATTCTTTCCAAGAGCCAAGGAACCTGTGGTTAGAGGAGGTTTGGCGCTGAAAGCATTTTAAAGAGAACTTAGAGCAATACAGACACAGCCAAAAAATTTAAGTATTAGTCTATGATGCCAAACCTACCTAGCTTGCTAGCATACAAAGGGAGGCTTACAATTAAACCATTATATTTAGAGTATTTCTGGGAAGAGAATTTTGTCCATTACCAGTCAAAGCAGTCAACTAAATAGTGAGGTTACCATGGCAAACCATAGTGGAACAATAAAATGAGGCCTTAAAATTAAGACAATGATGTCTGAATGCAATAATCACAGTGTAAAAAGTTAAGGGCAGCCTCAGGATTCCTAGAAATTTTTATCAGGTTATTTTTATTTTTTAAGTGCTTTGATTATGAATAAAATGAGTGTAGATATTTAATTAATAAACCTGTAATAAGAATACAAATAGGATGTTTTCTTCTCCTTAAAAGGTCACATCTTTTATTGAGCGGATTCTGTAGTGAATAAGCAAAGAAATGTACTATTTCTACATAATTAGTTTTTGGATAGGCTGCTCTGTCTGAGTAGTTCAGACTTCATAAGTAGCATTTATTTGCCTTTGCTTGCAGAACTCAGAATCTGAAAAACATGTCTGCATATTTCCATTTTTAACTTTTACAGATGATGTAAAAGTGCAGTGCATTTGTCATTCATTGGAAGAATGACAGAATTTAATTTAAAACTAACTAACTAAATAAATAAATAATTTATTCCAATAGTGACAACCTTGTTATGTTTTGTCAGTCTAGTTTGGTCTGATTCCTATTTTCTTAGTTCACAGCAAATCAGAACACATTATATTCATTAATGTAGGTACATAATGTGACAAAGAGATTTGACTGTATGAGTGCTTTCTTTAGACTTCTGTGCTAGAGACTCTATGGCATGTAGGAAGGAGCACAGCAGAGTATCTGTGGCTATTCTGTTAAGGCTGTCCATGCATCGTTTACCTTGTGTCAGGAATTTTAAAGAGACAGATCATATTCCCATCACTTTATGTCTTTCTTTGACCTTCTAGATGTCAGCAGCTGAATTTAATGCTGTCTCTTGCATATTTTCTGCAGTCTTTACGTGGAAGACTCCCATACTTAATTGGAAAATAATTTCAATAATCTTTTCAGAGCTCTGGATTTAATTTTCACTGTGGGATAAAAATAACAGGAAACCTAAGATCCTCAGTCTTTGAGTAACTGGAATGTATCTTGCAAGTGTTAAATTTTTATTCAGTGTAATAGAGATTCATAAGCCTTCACAGCAATCAGGTCTTAATCTATTTCTTAGATTATAGAAAAATTGGAATGTACTTATCCCTAACCTGTCTTACTTGTTTTTCTGAATCCAATCATAGACCTTATCTCTTGGTCTGAAGGTAAGTTAGCAAAAAAAGATAAGTCAAGTGAACTTTGCAGATAACTAAGAGGCTAATAATGGAGTTTACCTAATACAGAGCTCCCAGTGGGAATGAGCGGTCATCTGCTGAGAATCAAAACACCTCATCAATCAGATGGATGTTGGCGTAAGGCAAACATAGTACTGCTGTTAGCCTGTGATTAATTTTTATCTGTTTAATAAAACATCTCTTCCTTGGCTGATTGAATGTCTTTGCTGGAACATTTACATTTTCTAGGTTTAAATGATATTCTTTATGAAACCAAGTTAGCGTGTTATCCTGCCTGCAGTGTTGTTTCACTGAACCCACTAGAGGTCAGAGCTGTACTGCTAAGGCAAGTGGTTAAAAATTAGCTAGGAAGAAATCTCTTAAGAGCTTGCCAGAAGTGAGAGATTTCTAAATTATGGAAATTTAGAATATGTTACATAATTCAGCTAATAGTAAATAATCCATTGTATTTATTACTGCTGAAGTAAGTCTGTTTGGGAGGTCCTTGGTTATTATAAAATTATAGAGCAGTGACAAAAAATATCTACTCTGTTTTGTAATTATTATATCTCTAAATATCTATTAAATTGCTGTTGAAGTTTTTGGTCCAGCTTTGTGATTGCATTTTATACACTGATTATCTGAGTGTCTACTGAAAGAAGATCAGAGACAGGTATAAGGATTTTTTCTTAGTTCCGTAGAACAAGGATTAATTCAAGTCTCGTAACCTTCTCAGCAGCATTTTAAAGGAAGGGTTTACTATACTAAGAGAATCCAAAGCAGGGCTAAAATCTTTGATGTCCCATTTCACACAGTCCTAGGACTTCTGGACATTACTTGCTGGTAACAGGAACTGATTTCATCATGTTATGAACAACTAAAATGCAGCACATGATCAATACTTTGTTTTTTCTGTTCTTTAGTAGTGTTCCTTTTGTAAAATCTGTGCATACTAAAGCAAAGAGAGCCGCAAGACTCATGGCAAACCTGTACAAAAGCTTAACACTGACTACATCAGTGTGTGTCAAAACCACAGGAAGGCAGATGAGGAGCTTCCTATTGCTTCTGTGTAAAAAAGAAAACATTATTTTTTTCTCCTGTATTGCCTGTATGCCTGAGAAGGCAGGTCCACCTTGTGAAAAGAACAGGCAACCTCAAGAGATAAGAAATTAGTCTTCATCCAGACCGGCCGTGATGCTTAATTCTTTGCCATTGTTTGTTATGAGATCAGCATCTAAAATATCTGAGACATCTCTCTCAAATGACCAGACTTTAAACACACAGCACTCATTTATCATTTTGATGTCTACATGTATTATGGATATGTGCCTGCAGGTGGGGGTGAGAACAGCTCGTGGCATTGCAGGAGGGATGTGTGGCTGCCTGTGGAGAAGGCGCGCTCCAAGTGAGTGCTCCAAGTGAGTGCTGGGGGTGCCGCAGGGAAGGGCTGTGCCTACAGTAGAGGCACATACAGTGGGATTGTGCTCTTGGCTTTGCTGGCATTCAACCAGCCCAGTAGCCATGTTGCCTGAACAGTAGCCTACAAATCCCAGATCAGGTTGACAAGTGACATCTGCCATGTATGGCTCTGGAGTAGTGAAGCTGCAAAACCGCAGATGGAAGGGACTGTAGGAGAGCCAGAAGACTGAACATTAAACTGAGAGCAAGATGTTTGAAAGGTCTCAGTGCTTATTTTTATAATTTTTCAGAGAGTAAGGCTTCTCTCCTTCTTAAAATTTTTGAAAAAGTCAATAATTTAAAATTTCACATATGCAGTTGTGTTTATATCCAGAATAACTAAGATTCTTTCCATGATAAATGGCTTAATTGTTCTTTTGAAGTGTCACCCTTACGGAATTTGACTGAATTTGAACGATGGAAATTGTAATGTTTCTGAGCAGGTCTGATATCAGTATTTGCAGGAGAATGCAATGAGATGTGTTTGTACATTTGTTAATACTCCCTAGCAAAGGAAATAATTTTGGCTGTGTGCTGGGATTTGCTGTCAACTTGTCTTAGTGAACCAAAATTAGGAAAAGCAATGTGGACTCTTCTAAATTTGTCACAATATTGTAAGATAGAGCAAAACAAACAGCTATCTCGGTCAGCAGGAAGGGTGATATATGTTGTGATTATTTGTTACTGTAAACTTTACTGAACTTTTGCTGTAGCACACTAACAGTCCAGGATAATTTAGTATGGATTTTTTGCCAGGCCTGGCCAAGCCACCCCATGTCGTAGTGTGAACAAGCTGTGATGTTGAAGCCTCATTTGTTTAAGCCTTTTGACTCTCACATTTTACTTTCTCCTTGATTCTGTCTTTCAAGACACTCAATTTAAGAAGAGTTACTTGTTCAGTGAATCTCGGTCCCACTATTTAGGTCAAAAATAATAATCAAGCTTTGCTGCTATGTAGTAGTCATGTGCAGATGGTGTAGTTGGTAGCCTCAGCAATCTTATACACCTTCCTGCTTGTCAGAAGCTTTCTAAAATGAATTTGGCTACCCAGTATTTGGCAAAAGTTGGGGTAAGTAAGTGAAGAGTGAAGAATGACAATCTTTTTCTCCAATGAGATGGGCTGGTGGCTTGTGATGGTCTGAGGGTGGACATCTAGGGCCAGTTCTCCACAGAGAACTCCAAAGGTAGTCATCTAGATGGGGAAATCATTCATTCATTGTTGGTCATCCCACTTGTAGCACAGTGTAGTCTTGCCAATGGGTGTTAATCTTCTAGGCCTTAGACCTTTCCTCTCTTAAGAGGTAACACATAGCAGATTTGGACCCTCCTTATTGCAACTGGCCTTGGTCAGGAACTGTGGGCCTCAATAGCACTTCTCTTTGCTGGGTCCCAAGAAAAGGTGTGGGTTATGTGTGTCATGAATCCTTTGCTGACAAATAATTTTGTCTCCAACCAAGAAGGCAAGCCTGAGAAAGCATGGAAGACTGTCTTATACAGATAAAAGTAATAAAAAATCGAAGCAGTTACAGCTTTGGGAGTATGAGCATCCAGAGGCAGAACATTAAGACACAGAGGGTTCAGCAACTGCCCATGAGACATCATCTGTGGGTCTGAAATTACTCAGTGCGTGTGTCCTATTGGACATGGAGAGAGGTGTGTGGGCCACTTAAAAGCTCTTGGAGATGGATCTCAGTGCACAAGTCTCTGTGGTCCAACTGGCGTCTGGCCCAAGGCCACTCTGTTTTGGAAGGTGGTGAGTTTACCAGCTTGCATGCACAATGTTGTGTCAGCTTGCTGAAGGGGCAGAGCAAGTGAATGCTTTGGCATGCTCATTTTTGTAATGAAAACATACTGTAATCATGTTAGGCAGAGCTACGTACCTATGGATGCTCCATGAGTGCCAACATGCTGATTGGGAAATCATATACACTACACTGTTGAAATTGTTGTAAACAGCAGTGCTAATCATAACATTTCCCAGATTTCTCTGCAGCAGGATCATTGCAGAGGAATTCCTTTGAAGGTAAAGCCATAGTAATAAAATTAAGGCAACATCAGTCCTTGCTCTCAAAAGATGATCAAAGATTAGATCCACATTTATTAGTCCTTTCCCTGGAAAGAGAGAAGGACTCACTCTCTTCCATGTTCTTTCTCCCTATCTAGTTTGAAGAACCTTTTCTTAATAATGAAAAATGGCCCAGTTTGAATGGAGCTGACAAAAACAACTCCCATTTTCTCAATTCTTCTCTCTTGCTGTCTTATGCTAGAAACATACATTTTTTTGAATATCCTAGAGCTGTGGGAAGAGGATTCCCTGGGACAGGAGAAACAGTATCTTTAATTACCCACAAAAGGAGTGGACATAAATGACCATCATACAAATTTTTGCTAATCACTCTAATCATTGTGTAATGATGGAAAGAGGGACACTTCTCCGTTGTGGAGAGATTGGTAACACTGCATGTACTCTGAACACGCCTGAACAATTGAGCTTTTAAGGTATTAGGTCTGGGCCTGGAGGAACGCTTTACCTGGTTTATTATGCATGAAATAGGTGCTGAGTTTTCAGAGTGATCAGGAGCATATTTCTTCTGACAGGTCCCAGGCACAGCATCCTAGGTGTCAGGTGAGCTCTGGTATCAGAAAATTAGCCAGCTGCAGAGTTTCCCTACAGATTGAACAGATACCAAATGGTGATTTTGCTAAGCTCAACTTCCAGTTAATATGTCTGAAATGGTAGTTGGGGCTCCTCTGTGGTGAGACTTTTAAAGGAAGTCTGGGTTAAGCTATTTAATACCAGTTTTAACTAGTAAAATTGATAACTGATAAATGCAATAGCTGAAAGCAGGGTCCTTCATTTTTTCCCCTCAAGTCCAGAAAGAATGTTATTGTGTTGTAATTATCTTTGTATGTCTCAAAATCTAAATTTTTTTCAATATGCCTCTGCTTTAAGTCAATTTAAAGTGGTGTTCAGTATAAATAATTTTTACAAATAAGTAGTTCTGAAAAGAAGTCAGATTAAATATTGCAAAACTGACAGAGCATGGAAAAAATCACATGGTGAGAAGGCCAAGTATCCTTATGATGTAACTTTGTCTTATATATCAGGTCATAATTTTATTTGAGAATATATGTTTGTTTTCAGCTGTTGGCAGCCTCTGCTTTTCATCTTTATGACCTTCAAGCGTATCTGTTAAAGAGAACATTGACTCAAAGCCATTTTCTTTTAGTTGCTTTCCAGACAGAATCACTGTATCTCCTTTTTGTTTAGATAATCCAGAAAACTGTTGTATGAGAATTTGCTTGCTTTTTATTTTGGCTTTCTATTTTCTTTCTTTCATGGATTATTACATGTTTACATATGCTATAAATGACAAATAAATCCAAAACTTTGAACTGATACTGAAATCTAAAGTCTTTAGGCTTTTCTTACATGAACACAGACAATTTATTCCGTATGTTACTGAAAAGTTGGCTTGTAAATTCTGTTTATGTGTTAAAAAACAAGTCTTATCAAAACTAACAGCTGCTCCTCATGATTTTAAGGATTTTTGTCTGTGGATTTCATTTCAGTTTTGGAAGAAGGTGTAGGAAGGTGGGCCTACTGAAGGGGCTGACCAGCCCAAAACTTGCAGCTTTCAAAAAAGCAAAGTGCACTTTTCACTAAACTGGGTCCCTCCAAAATCTGAGATCTCTTTTGGTTTGTCTTTATTCTGTTTTGCTGAAAGTGTTAATACTCTGCCCAGGACAAACCTCTGCCTCAGAAACAACATACTTTTTGACTTTGCAGGCCACGCATATATGCATATTCTCAAGTCAATAAGTCAATGGTACTTTTAGTTATTGTTGAAACTCTTGGTGTGTCAAGGACTATTTTTTGGTGCTACTGTTTTTTATATTAATAATACCTCATTTGGTACAGGAAATAAAGTGTGTCATGGCTTCTGGTATGTGTGAGGGCAAGGAAAAGAGTTGTCTTACTTTGAACTTGTCATTTTATAGCTGTGGAAAAATGGACTTGATGCTTGAGGGTATCCTATTTGTTTCTATTTCTTTCTATACATTTGTAAACTCTAAAGAACTCTGGAGAGGCTATGCTATTTCTGGTTTAAATTCCCATATATATATGGAGGAATCATTCAAATATGTATATCTTTGAGAACCCAAGATGGGAGTCATGCCCAGACTACAGTCACCTAAGCTTCTTTCAAAAGAAGTTTCCACATTCACGTGAGGTGCCTCAGATGCCGATATAATAAAGAGATCGGTACAGGGAACAGTGGGATTCAGCTACATTAATTCAGCTTAACATTCTTAAAAGATTATTCAGCTTATCACCTGTAGATGTTTCTTTTAGGATAAACTGGATCAGTTGATTCTATAGATGGGAAGAATATTTTGTTTCCTATGCGTGTGAGTTTAATGCCCTTTTTTGTGGTAGGATAATACCCTTTTGGGGTTACCTTCCTGGAATTCAGCTGCTCCACATTTTTACTCATGAGTCCTGTGACATAGCTATCAGCTCTGTGCAGGTGTTCTGGGATGTCCATGACACTGGAAATCTCTAAGGTCACTGAATTCCACTCTAGCTCTGGTGACATCAAAATTTTATCTTCAGTCTGACACTGATTCAAGTCTTTGTCCTTTACTGTTCTGCTAATCATGTCTCTGTTAATCTATCTTAGGTTTTTGTCTCATGCTTAAGTGTTGGACTCTGGTCCTGCACTTGTATTTTAAATTTTATATAAGTAATATAAATTTTATGTTCATGGTATTAATCAGTATTAACCACAATATTAATGACAGTATTAATCATAGTATTAATCAGACAGTTAAAACATAGCAATAAATTGTTTAATTAGAAATTTGAATCAATATTATATATCTCTATGTATATCTCTATATCTCTATGTCTTTACGAAAGGCCTTCTGAATAGTATAATGTAATTTTTCAAATATTGCTGTATTTCAGTTTTTTGGGAAGTAATTCTTAATTGCAATTTTGTGATTCTTCAGAATTAATGTAATTGGTGTAATTGTTATTTTCTTTCATTTAGAGTTTTACCACAAATTAAATGATGTGGGTTATAAATACTGGCTGTTCTTTCTCTTGACTTCATAACCTTGTCTTTTAAGCAGCTCAAGCATTATTCTGATGTAGATGGCAGCTCTCCAGTTCTGCAGATGCTATGAACAGGGTTAATTAAAAAACCTTACTCTTCTATTCTGAAAGGCTAGACAAAAAATCAGATTTTGAAGTTGATCCAGCTGTCATCTGGAGAAGTCTTTGGCATTGCCTTTTTGCTATTTCTGTCTGAAACTCATGCCTTCTACAATAACTACCTTGTATATCATTTCAGACAGCTACCTCTTTCAAATGCACCATTTATCCTACTATATATCAAAAAGCAGATTACATTTCATGACAATAAATGAGTAAGAATTCATAGTAAGAAATAAATAGAAATGCCTCAAATGGAGTTTTTCCAAGTATTAGAGTTGCCTTCCTGAACTTCAGAAACTTAGAAAGAGTGGTCAGAGTATGTGTGGCTTATGTTTGTGTTTCTCTTTAAAGAAGAGACAACTTTAGATTCAGATTTTATTTTAACATTTTGCTGAAGATTTCATTCAGCACTGATTGGGTCAGATAACACTCAAATGATGCCACAGTCTAAGATGGTGTAAATATAGTCAGGAAGATTCCTGACACCAGCAGGAAGACCAAAGAAACGCTACTCTAGTGGTCATGAGAAGTAAAGGTTTATTCACTAGTCGTGAGGATTTACATGCTGTACACCCCTCACCTTCCTGTGGTTTCCTGTCCTGCTGGACCATAAGGTGCCCAGCAAGCTTCTCTATCACTCTCTCAACATCAAAAGGATAGGGGAAGAAAACACAATTAAAGGCTTGTGGGTGGGCTAAGGAGAGAAGAATCACTTTTCAACAGCCATAATGGGCAAAACAGACTCAACTTGGCAAAATTAATTAAATTTAATTTATTGTTTGCCAATAATGATAAATAAGAACTAATCTTGCAATGGCTTCCCCCCATGCCTCCCTTCTACCTTCTACCTGGGCTCAGCTTCACCATCAACTTCTCCATCTCCTCCCACTCTTATCAACATAGCAGGAAGGGGGGTGTGATCAGTTCATCACGTTGTCCCTGTCACTCCTTAGTCCCTGGTCTCTTCCCATGTTCCAGTGTGGGATCCTTAAATATAGGCTACAGTCCTTAATGGCCTTCTCCAACGCAAGTCCTTCCCATGAGCTGCAATTCTTCACAAACTTGCTCCACAGTGTCTTTCTTCCACAGGATGGAAGAGTCCTTTAGGAATGGAATGCACTGCTTCAGTGTGGGTCCCTCATGGACTCCTAAATCCTGCCAAAAAACTTGCATCAGTGTGGTCTCTTCTCCACAGACTGTAGCTCTTGCCAGGAGCCTGCAGCTGTGTGGGATGCCCATGGGCTGCAGCTTTGTTTGGGGCACACCCATCTGCTCCATCGCGGGGCCATGGGCTGCAGGTGAATATCTGGATATCTGATCCATTGAGAGACTCAGGGCTTCAGGAAACAACCTGGCTCACCATGGTCTGCAACATGGGCTGCAGGGGAACCTTTGCTCTGGTGCCTGCAGCACCTCCTCCCTCTTCTCCAGGGTCCTTGGTGTCTGCAGACTTGTTTCTCTCACGTTTTCTCGCTCCTCTCTCCCAGATGCTGCTGTGTAGCATTTTTTACCCTTTCTTAAATATGTTATCACAGAGACATTATACCTGTGTCTTTGATAGGCTCATCTTTGGCCAGTGGTGTATTCATTGTGGAACTGGCCCAGTCCAGTGTGGACTAGGCTTCTGAGAAGACAACAGCTTCTGATGTCTTCCCACAGAAGACAGAAGTCTGCTCTTCAAATATCAGCAAGCCAGCATCACTTAGGCAGCAGGTTTCTCTTGTGTAATCAAAGCATTTTTTCACACAGATGCTTTTCCACAGATTTTTTAAAGTGCTTTTATTTTTTTGGTATATCACATTTTATTTCCAGATTTCTTCTTATTTTCAATAATTTGGTACTGTATTAGTATTATCATTATTAATTATTCCAGTGACTGTATGAGACAAATTTTAGATAACATTAATACTTTTGCAGTTGGGGTTTCTCAGCAAAATTTTTCCCAATGCCTGTCTTGACCAGTGTCACACATTCTTCCTCACATACATTTTCCACCTAGTTCTGGCATAGTTAGTCCTGTGTGACAAACATTTTGCATAGAGGGGGCTATTTTTATTAGCCAAACATATTCTATTTTTACAGCTTAGCAGCACTGAAATGAATTCACTGAAATTCAAGGTAAAAGTACGATTGCTAAAAAAAATTGATGGCACATAAAATGCATAATTAAATTGACCAGTCAGCTTCACCTCTTAATTATATTGCTTCAGACTTGTTCTAATTATCCGAAGCAAAAACAGCTGAAAATGTATCCAGTAAGATATAATTGTTTCATATTTCCTGTTATGATTTTAGAAAAAATCCCACTCTTCCATTAGTCCCACTTTGAGCAAAAGAGAAGCCTCTGCAAATGTGGAGAAAGTTACCCAAGTGCTTAAATGGAAACCTCAAAATTGCATGAAAGGGTGTGAGAAGTTTCAGTAAAAAACAGATTATGTCATTCCCTCATTATGTGTCTGATTTGTCACTGATAGATTTTCCTTTTCTGCAGCCACCCCATGCCCCAACATGGTGCAAATAACACGTGGCTTGCATAGCAGATATAGTAGATATTCTTTGGACAGATAAATATTAAAACCACATAGCTTGGAATATAGTCTAGCTAAGGTTTCCAGCTGGAGTCTCCTTGCAAACCCAGCAAGAATCGTACTAAATTGTTTAGGGTTCTCTTTCACCACTACTCTTTGCTTGTACCTTTTCCTCTTATGATGAAGGAGAATTACATGTAAGATTTGTTCTATATGCTTTATTTTTTCCTCTCATCTTTTAAGTTTATAGCCTCTTCATTGGAAAAAAACGATAAAATGGCAAAAAAGAAAAGGAAGAAAACTATCTCCATATATGGGAGAAGCTTCTGAACTTTACTTACTCATTTGTATTCAGTAATATAAAGAAGAAAAGGCATTTTCAGTCATTAATTTTTGTACTTTCTGAATACCTTTTGGTAGAGAAGTTGAGTAAGAGAACGACTTTGCACAATCTTGCATTATACAAATAGAGGAAAAAGGGTATTTCTGGTTAGTCAAAAGGGTGAAGGATGCATAACTCAGTAATGGTTGTCTAGATACAAACTCTGGCTCAGTATTTCTCTGGACTGGAAATTGTGGGAAACAAAGAAAATATTATTAAAGGAATATCTCTCCATACTTATATTTTACTTCTTTCCTTAAATCAAGTGTTGGAGGGCACTGTTCAATCAAATGAACCTCTTTTTGTAACTGGAAAGGCAGTTCTTATGTTCTTAAATTCCAATATTGTCCTTGGTTTTTTGAGAGTTTTACATGCTAACACATACTTTTCAAATCCACACAGATTGCCATATGAAGTCAGGGTTCTTCTTCATTTTAGATTTTATGTTTTGAGAGTCAGATGTTTCACAGCCCATCATTTGACATCTCTCTCCTGGAGAGATACACAGCAGTCAATAAACTCTGACTCAGATTCTGTCTATGTCCTACGTGTTTCCTGCTGAGTCACTGTATGACTTTCTCACGGTCTTTTAGTGTTTTCATTTTTGAGTGGGAAATCATTTTGGCTGAAGGCCATACTTTTCTGTATTTCTATGTGCTATTTACAATGAAGAAACTTGATGTGAAAATCTGGGAAAAATAGCCATGGGGTGATCATAATAAAGTATTTTTGAATGAAACAGGTAATTAATTTAAAAATTAAGAGAAAACTGTAAACTAGTCTTCTTTCCATTGACTAGCCACATTGTAGCAGCTGGAAACAAGCAACCAGGGAAGTCAATCTGCAAATTTTCCTTTGGACAGCGGGAATCTCCATGCTCACCACACTGATTTACAGAGAAGAAACTGAGCTGTTCTGTACTTACGAATCTACTGCTCCCATATCACCAGGACTACCTGCAAGAAACCTGAAGAATGAAGGAGGTGTAGTTAGGATGAAGAACCTTATAAGAAAATTATGGATTATACTTAGAAAAAAAATGTTTCTCTTGGTGGTTTTCCTTTTCTTCCACCTTCTTTACAGTTGCACATCTAAAATAATCTCCTGGCATAATTCAGCTACGTTAAATGGGGAAATGAAATCAGTCCAGATAAAATTGTAAGAACAGTTTTAAATTTATAAGTAATTTATAACAGTTATAAATTTATAAGAACATCTTAATGTTCATGTGGATGGCTCAGCATTTATTTGCATCTTTAGAATAATATTTAGAGGCTAACAATTAATAAAAATTAAATAGGTTTAAAACTGGGTCCTAATTTTCAAATGGTCTCCTGTGCCAAGAGAAATATTATGGACTTACAGAACAATGCCTCATTCCCTCCTCCTTTCCCTTCCAGGATTTCCACTTCATTACCTGGATTCTTCTGTTGGGTTTTTTTTTTCACTTTTTCTTCATTCAGGAAGAGTTTTAGCAAATGAAAAGGTTTTGTATACTTAGTAAAGCATTTAAAAATCCTGGCTTAACATGTAGTAGCCTGTTACCCAAAATCCTCTGTCCTGCAGCCTTCCTGCAGGCCTTTTTCTGTATGCACTACTTCAGATTATCTGGGTAGCTCTGAACTGAGTCTCTCAGGTCCCTGCACTTTAAGGGCCTTAAGTTATCATCACTACTTTGGCTTTGAGGCAGAAGAAAACAGAGAGGAAAGGAAGTTGTCTGCATGGAGGTGATGTAGCAATGTTTGCTTTGTCATTAAGTATGCTGGAGACACCAAACTCCGTAGTTGATTACAAAGGTTGAGAACACAACCAAACACTGTAATGAATTGGTGATTTCAGTATTCACAAAGTTATTCCATAGCTTCTGCAGCTTTCTTCACTTATGTGAAACATTTCTGGTAGGATTGTTTTAAGCTCACTTTTTGCCTGCTTTTGGAACAAGAATGAGCTTTGGATATAAAATTTTCAGAACTTGGAGATGCTTAGTTTTCCGTGTCCCCTGGATTAGACTGTGTATGTGTAACAGATTTGCACATGTGCCTCTGGCACTTCTCAAGGACTTCTGGACATGGAACAGTCAGTAGGCAATTGCTTGGAGCAGTAGGATGGCAGGGTATCGCTGTGTAACACTTCAGGCAAAGTTTGAGAAGTAGCCTGAATAGCCACAGTCTGTTCTCGTTTGAGTCATAGCCCCAGAGGTTCCAGCATCAGCTATGTTGCTTTAATCCAGTCTGTGAATCTAGGCAGCTGTTTCTCGTGATTGTTTCCTAATACTTCTTTTATAGTATTTTATTTTTTGTGCCACAGTGATTCAGCTATGAGAGAAGCTTAGCAAGATTCATTGGCACCCTCATCCCTTTTCTGTGTTTACTAGAATGAAGTAATTGACATATGGGAGCATTTATGGGATTGTGTCAGACAAGCTAGACTGAAAGCAACAGACAGATGTCCAATGAGTTAAATATGCAAATCTTGAATGTAAATGATGAATTAGATTAATGAACAGATGAAAAATGACCATATTAAAAATGACTGGAGTCTGATCTCATTCCTTCTGGGAGAGTTTTTGTGTATCACATTATTATCACAAAGACAGCATGTTTCTGTTTTAGTGTTATTCTGGATAATTGGCACATTCTTTGCTATTATCATGCTATGTTTAAATGTGTTTTTCTGTGCCTAAGTGGAACTTTTCAGTAGGTACTTTCTGATTATTTTTCATTCACATTCTCTTTTGTCTGGACACAGCACTAGGTAATAACAGGGGTCTTGATTTACACTCTCAGTAAGTTTAAGATTCTAACAGTTGAAATAAATGTATCTGATCAAAGTAACAAAAATAAAATTATACCTTTCTTTTCTTGCATATATTTTCGTCACTGGGAACTGTGTGCAGACACCCAAGACTTGATTTTGAACCACTGGAGATTGTAGGGTCTTGCTGGGACACAGCAGATCAGATTTGATATGAAATGCATTTAATTACAACAGAAGAGATTAATTTCTTTCTAGCAGACAGCCCAATGTGAGCTATTTTTTTAAACGTCCTCTAAGCCAGTGGAGAAAAGTAGACTGAGGTCATGGCCAGAGGCCCACTCTAAGTGCCAGCATGCCTCTGGCTCCATTCATCCCATTGCTCCTTCTGTCTCTTTTAGCAGCTGCTGGAATAAGCAGAATCAGGTTCCAGTGTGCTGTCTGTTTCCCTGGAGGGATGCAGGACCACGAGGAATGTGGAAACCTCCCTTTTGGTGACAGTTCAGGTTTCTGTTGCATAAAAATGCCCATTTAATCACAGTTAACAATGCCTGTAATGAACTGTACTGCTTGCAGCAGAAGCCCAGACAAGTAAGTTACTTAGTTACTTAGGTAAACAGAGTTAAGGAAGATAAATCCTGGTCTGCTAAACATTTACAGTCAACAAAATGTGAAGTGTTTACATGACAGGCTGTGTGAGGGTGTGGTGTGGTAAGTCTTTTCTGCATTTCATTCTTTACAGCTACTTTATAAAATGTGAAATAAGAAAACAAAGAAAAGATGAAATAAGTAAAAGATGAGCATGCACTTATAAATATTGATATAGCTGCTTATTGTCACAGAAACACAGAATACTTGATTGGAACTGACCTCTGGAAGTTGTCTGGGCCAATATCCCTGCTAAAGTAGGGCCACCCAAAGGCAGTTGCTCAGGACTGTGCCCACTTTGGTTTTGAGTATCTCCAAGGATGGGAACTTCACAAACTCCCTGGGCCAGGCATGCCAGTGCTTGGTCATCCTCACAGCAAGAAAAGATATTTCCTGATGTTCAGATGACACCTCTGTGTTTGAGCTTGTACCCATTTTCTGGTGTGCTTTCACTGGGCACTGATGAGCCCAGCTCTGTCCTCTTTAAACATTTCCGTCAGGTGTTTATATACATGGATAAGATCCACCCGAACCTTCTTTTCTGAAGTCTGAACAGTCCCATCTTTCTCTACCTCTCTAAACAGGGGAGATGCTCCAGTTCCTGCATCATCTTTGTGGCCATTTATTGCACTCTCTCCAGTATGTCCACGTCTTTGTTGCATTCATGAGCCCAGCATGGAAACAATTCTCCAGGGGCAGCCTCACCAGTGTCAGAGGGGCAGGATCACCCCTCTTGACTTTCTGGCAATGCTGTGTCTAATACAGTCCAGCTTAAACTTGGCTTCTTTGCAACAAGGGCACATTGCAGGCTCGTGTTCAACTTGGTGTTCACCAGAACCCCCAGGTCATTTTCTGTCAAGCTGTTTTTCACCTGCTATATGTGGGTGCTTTTCACATATACCTCTGCCTAATGTTTTTCATCTCCACATGTAGGAGTTTGCACTTCATCTTGCTGAAAAAAGAAATTACTAAAATGATATAGAAAGAAAAAAAACTCTTAAACTGTTGTAACCACAGGGATGTTCCTTCTTGAGGTACAGGGCTTTCTTTACCCAGTCATGTTTTCTCCTACTAATCTTGTTTAGTTTGTCTGTGGAGTTTTTCTACAGTTTTTTGAGGAAAAAGGCAATAAAGCACTGAGTTGCAGAAATTAGTTATTTTGTGGTCAACTCTGAGATGTCACTCTAAAAATCTGGGTTCAGAATATTGCTTCCATTCATTGTGGGTCTGCAAGGAAACCACTTTCCCTCACATACAGCATATTCTGCCTTAAGCATCAACTGATGTGAAAAAGAGGAGAAAGTGAGGTTAATGCCTTCCCTCTCCTTTCACCCCTCTCATGTGAGGGCAGTTGAACTTGCTATTTATCAACTAATGAAGTGGCAAATTGCAGTGCTATGATTTAAAGTAAATTGTCACTCACTTTCATCTCCTTACACTCCACAGTCTTTACGGTAGCAGTTTGGAGGGTGATTTGTCAGTGGTTTAGTGCATTTTATTTCCTTCCACCAAGGGCAAGGTAGACTTTTGGGGTGGAAGTTTCATCCACAGCCCTGTTTTGTTGTATCTCCATTCAGGAATCAGAGCACTTTAATCTTAAATTAGCTCTTTAGAGCAATGGTTTTGACTCAGTACAATTTAGCGTGTCATTTACCATAAGAGTCCCTCTGTGTCGCCTGAGGCTTGCAGTCACTATGACAACACAAATCATAACAAACTGGTGAACATCTGAAATAGATTATGAAAAGGCAATATGTAGCTGGCTAGTTTTTTAAGAGATTTCATTAACCTATTTTCAGAACAAGCAGAAGTGCAGTGCTTGGGAGTGTCCCTGCTCAGTGAAGCTGAGTCATATATGAGTACTTTCACTGTCACTGAGCTGGGTTTATGCCCCAATGATGGGATGTCTTCCAAATGCTCCGCTTCCACTTGTGGATGAGGTGGAACGATGTGGTTTTGGATATGGTCTGTTGTAGACAATGTCATCTGGTTTTGGCCATTCCCAAAAGACCCATTGGGAGGTGTTGATATACCTTTGTGGGAAAGTGGTGCTGAAGAGGCAGAGAGTACAGCTGCATATATGTGTATTGAGCATTGGGAGCTACTTTCCAGGTGTAGGCATTGATATGAGCAGGTGCTTTGATTTACACACTTCCTTCCCCAGCTTGCTTCCATCATGTGAGCAAAGGTCGAATACATGCTGTGATCTGCTTTTTTCTGACAGCCTACCAGTATGTGCTTCTGTTTGAAGTGTTTATGTTTATTTTCTCAGCAGAGAAGAAAATATTAGTTTTGTATAAATTTAACAGACATTTGTGGCAAGTAATTAGTCTTGAATTCTGAGTATTTCCAGGTTAAATATGCTGTAACTAAGAAATACTTGTGACTCACGGAGATAATACTTTGACTTTATTATGAGAGACAAGTGAAGTATGTTAAAAAATATTTAATTGTGGGAACAGTGAGGTTTGATGACTTCCTAGACATTCACAAATTAAATATGAGTCATTCTTACTTTGCACTTGTTTCCTTGCATGAGAAAACATAATCAATGCCGCTCATTTCAATTGGTCTTTTTTACAGCTAAAATCTTTGCTTATTTGTGGTGTTAAGACTAAATGACTAATTCAGGCAATAAAGAAGGTCCTGTGGGGAAGGTGGGAGTGAACTACTTGCATGAGAATTGGTCATTGTTTGTTAGATGTCAGGATCAATCAATATTCCAATTCCTATGAACAGAAGCCCACATTTTCCAGTAAAACATGAAGCTCTGACTAAGAAGTTTGATTCCAAAGCGTGAAGTTATTGTCTCTCTCCTTTGGTATTACAGAAACTTCTTTGAGGCCTACCCTGACAATGGCAGTGAATCCAGAAGCAGTTAACCTTTTACTGAGGCATCTGGACTACCCCTGCTTAAGACATTTAAAACACCATTAAGATAGTCTATAAGAAAGCCTTAGAATATATCCAGAGAGAATCTACAACAGTAAAATTTTATATTCCAAAATTTTATATTTCTTTAAAATTCTTTAGGATAGAACTCATTTAGGTAAGCTTTTAACAACATTTTATTGTGTAGAGCAAATGAAATAAGGGGAAACCGAGAATCTGTTTTGTGCTAGAATTTAAGTAAATCTTTAAGTGGGTGGCCACATTTCACCTCCCTTGGAAATGAAGGCATATATGTGAGTCTCAGTGAAAGGGTTTAAGTATCTTGTCTTGAGGTCAAAGATAGTCAGAAGCAGAAGATTCTGTTCTGTTCCACACTTAAGGCATAGGCATCACTATGAACTTTGATTTGTGTGCTTCCTTTTCCAGTTTGCTTTCATTGTGTGAACAAAGGCTGTAAATACACTGTGATCTGCTTTTTCTGATAGTCTATCAGTATGTGCTTCTGTTTGAAGGACTTATGTTTATTTTCTCAACAGAGAAGAAAATAGTAGCTTCATATAAATTTAAGGGAATTTGTAGCAAGTAATTTGTCTCTTTAATCTCTACTACATTCTGTGTACTTCTATGTAAAATTTTAGCTTTATTAAAAAGAACTTCCCTAATTTTTTGCATATATATGTGCATTCTGTGTATGGGTGTTCATGTGATGAATAGAGAGTATTGCTGTATTCACCTTATATCACTAGAACAGCTAGCATTCTCTGTCTCATTTGCATGCAAAATTCCTTCTGGGTACTTTTTTCCTAGTTTATCTACTCTGAACTTATGAAAGTTACAAGTTAAATTCTGTTAATGACCAGTTTTCCAACGGAAAATCCCCACCTCTAAATTTAGGAAATATTTCTGATATTTCAAATATCCAGGAGCTGTACATACTCCACTAAGTCTAACCTCAAAAGTATAGTGTGTAGCTTCTTAAATTATACCTGGCTCAGAATTAAGGCAAGAATTCTAAGAGAAAGATTTCAGTTTGCACAAGCGTAAAGAATGTGTAAAAGGAGTAGCAGGGTAAAAAGCAGACAAGCACTACAAGTCAAATAAAAATGCTAAAGATATTTGCAAACTTGACATGCATCTACAGCTATTGGCTTAGAATGATCATGAGTTGTGCCAGGGACAAATATAAAACAAGTTCATTGCTTGCATATGAATCTTTAAAGGCCATGTGTTAAGTTAATATGCTGCTGATAACTTATCACATTTTATGTCTAGACATCCAAGCTAATGTGAATTGGAATACTTTCATGTGAGTTTTCCCTCTGGTGTTTTTGCCCCCACAACTGTGCTCTTTTTCTGCTTCAGTGCTGCTAAGAATAATAATGGAAACTTTCTGCCGAAAAAGACAGGCAGATAGACACACACTCCCCTCCACACCCCCTTACCTTTTTACAATGTAATGTGGAGTATGGAGCTTTTGGCCTTGCAATGATGTCTTTCAATTTGAATGTGGTCATTTCTTCCTTACTTAGAATAGGTGATGCACTGTTTACATCTAGACTTATCCTTGAGGGGAGTATTTAGGTCTTGTTTTGCATCTGCTGTAGTACACTGGGATTATAGATGGGTAATCAGATAAGAAAGACAATTCTCCTGGTCACACTCTAGATTTTTGCACGTTTGTAGAACTATTCACTTAGAGAAAGTTTTGAATCAGGAGGAAGGTTCTTGAAGGTGATATAGCTACTCTGGCAAGTGGTTTTCCATTACTTTGTATAAAAACTCCTTTTAAAGCTCTTCAATTAGTAAGGTTCCCCTACCAAAAGATTTAAGAGTGATAAGACTGAGAATTGTCTTAAAAACACTATGGAAACATATCTAATTTATGTAAGTACTAGCCATCTGACAACCTTTATAATATCCTTTGTTCTTCAGTAGATTTATAGTGTATCTGCTTAAATACCATTTATATGTCCGGGTGATATTTGCTTACATTTTACTCCAGCATTCATTTGGCTCACAGAACTGATTCCCTCTTATTGTCATTAAAATTTGGACAAATTGTCCTAACAATGAGCAATGTATAGTTGCCCATACTTATCTGTTAGATCACTTAGAAGCTTTCAACAGTACTGATAATGAGATATCTTGCCTTAAGGAGAAGCAATATCCAGATTAGCTTACTGAAACAATTCCTTGAAGACTGTGTCTTCTGAGTAGTGAAAGAGGCTTGTACCTCCAACACAGTGTCTTTTTGACATTTTCAGGCCTGTCAGGGTGCAGTGGTTGCTCAGCTGCTCTGCAAGGGGACATAGAGCCTGTATTAAAGAGACCCTTGGAAGGAGCCCTGACCCGTGGTACCCAAACAAGAGGAGCAAAGCAGGTCTAAGGGGTTATCAGGGCAGTAAATGACCCTCATTTCTAGACCAGACTATGGAGGCAGACTTGGTCTGAAGCCACTCTGGGAAGGCAAGGCAGCACGTGGGCACAGCAGAAGGCCAGGCACATGATCCCCGAGTGCTGTGCAGACAAGGACTGTGGGCCAGGATTCAGGCCAAAAGCAGATCCCAAGCTGGGACAAGGTCCCCAGCAAGGCATCTCCTGGATCTTTCTCACACAGCTCTCTCCCAGCAGCTGCGCCCAAGGTTTAGCCACACTGTGCCATGAGCACCCAAAACCAAAGTGTTGGCAGTGGGAAGGGGCTGCAGAACCTGTTGATGCACTTAGCAGGTTGATGCTGAGGAGAAATAAGTCTAACTGGGTAATTGGATAACAATCTGCAAAAGACTGTTAAAGAGAAGGTGAACAAAGGATAATTCTTAAAAACTTGGATCAATTCATTTCAATCATGAGCTCTTTTTTTTTTTCTTTTAAAGAGATAGTTGCTGATAAACCAAAGGAAGAATCTTCTACATAGTGATTTGCTATATCATGAAAAACTTGTGGCAGCTGAAGTCTAATTCAGAAGTAGGGAAAAATACTTTATCTTCTTTGTGGAATATAGATCCCCATATGACAAGTATATTTCATACTTGAGATGTGACTTTTGGTTCAGGGACACCCAAAACCATTGGCTGTCAGCAGTTTGGAAGATGTGCCAGGGAAATCAGACTTATTACATAAAGTAATTATGCTGAGCTAGTTAATCATGTCTTCATAATATGTGCCTTCACTATGATAATTTAACTTAGCTGGACATGAGTCCTTTAACTCAGGATGTTAGAAATACTGCAGCTTACTTGCATATCTTCTCAGTTATCAAACTTGTCCTTCAAACAAATTATGTATTCCTATGGTACTTGGAAACAATTTCAAGGACTCATCAAAATACTCAATGTCTCAGGCCAAGGGTATCTAAAAGCTGTTCTAAATCTCTTGGTTGATGATCTTCATCTCTGCACAATGCAATGCTCGTGAAGTTTTCCTGGCAAAGTCAGAAGATTTGGAAAGAAGTCGCTGGGGAACTAAGGATCATTACAAATATCAGCATTTTTTTTTCTTTCAATCTGGCTTTTGCTAAGAAAAAATAGATGTGACTGTATTTTAATATAGGGGGGAAATAAACAACTCTTTCAGAAAAACCAAACCACAAACCAAATAAAACCTGAATTGCAACAGAACAAAGCTGTCCTATTTCTGTCTCTTTTATTCTCTTCGGCTTCTGGGGAACTGGTGGGGAAAATACACAACATTGCATAGTCTTCTGTTCCCGTTTCGGTCCAAATTAAAGTATTTCAGATTGTATTGTAATAATCACAGGGGAGAATAAATATAAAACAGGACAAATATCCCAGTTTATGCCCAAATGAGTCACATTCCATAATGTTCAATCAGTGAAACAAACTAATAGCTTTTTTTCCCTTTTCTTTCCGTGCAAGAATAAGCAGAGAAATTTGGAAGTCCACTTTAGACCGAAAATGCAAATAGGGTATTTCCTTATGCCATTTAACTTTTATTTATAGTAACTCCTAAGCTGTCTTTACATTCTTACTATGCATATCATGAGTATAGATCTCAAGATTTTGTACTGGAAAATTTATGCAGCAACCCCCCATTTTACTCTTCCAGTCCTCTTGGTAAAAATAGTGGTTTTAATATTATCTGGCCAGACAGTTAAGGAAAATGACTTGATATTATGTCAAAAGACCCTACTCTGGAGATATAAGTAAATAGTCCATCGTTGGTATATGAAAAGAAAGGCAGCAAACCACATAGTTTCAGCTTCTTCTGAGGATAAATTTTCCTTAGATTTGACTCCTTTTAGCACTAAACACCTGACACCTCTTGGAAGGAGAACTGCAGTCTGCAGAAACTCCTGAATCAGAAACAGAATTCTCAAATTCTACCTACCCTTATAATTTCTAGCCACCGGACATGAACCTAAATTAATACAGCCAGGTGCAGTTGTTTGCATTTGTGCTAGGAAAAAAAACCAAACAAACTTATATACATTCAGTATACACTCAGTGTGCTTGGCCCAATATGCATGAACCTTGGGATTCTATTTTACAATAACAGTCCCAGAGGAGTCTCAGTAAATTGACAGCTGGAGTTCATTTAACACCTTATCTCCTACCACCTCATGGATAGTTTGCAGTGGAAAGAGCTTGTGCTGAGGAATACTATGGCAGTGTTTCTCCATTTCTCCATTGCCATCTTTCAAATGAAGATCCCTACAGTGTCTTTTGTCCCATACTTATGAAAGAGTACCTCAAAACAGTGATCCAAGCTCTAAATTCAAATGTAAGTCCACCACAGCTGTAATACGTCTTTTCTCCCTGTTTGAATTTTCTCCAGGTCTCATATGGCTGTGTTGGCAACGCACATTGTGTCTCCTGCTCCTTCTATGCTAGAAAGGTGGAATAAGTCTGAGGAGCAGATGGAAAATGTTTACTTATTTCTAGTTTCAACCTAAGCTCACCTAAGCCATAGTGTTAGACCTATGTCTGACCTAGTTTCAACCTAAGCCATAGTGTCAGACTTGGTTTGGGGAAGCAAATAGGAACCCATTTTCTATATGTGACCTGATCTGGGAATATGAGATGTGGACATTCACATCACATCTCTTCACCACTGGGTTAATGAAATAATGTCGAGGATTTGGTTATTCAAATGCTTAAGTAGGAATCTGCTGATGCTGGTGAACCCATTTCAGTCTGAGTCCAATACTAAGCATTCTTGCTATGAGGTATTTAGATTTGGGGTTAACCCTATGCTCTGTATTGATACTTAGATCAAATTCCATTGATACTGTTTTCTCCTTGGCTTTAATTTTCTCATCTTTAAGTAGTCAATAAGAATTTAATTGTTGGGTGTCAATGAAATACACTTTTAAAACATTTGTTTTGCCTGGCGAATTTTGCTGTCTACTTCTCTGTATGTATTTCAGGTAGAAAGAATTTCTAATTAAACATTGTCATTAATAAGGAAAAGGAAACTATGTATTTTATAAGCTTTTGAAATCCTGTTTTATGTTGAAAAAATCTGAGACAAAATTAATTAAACTTAAAATAAGCAACACCTTGCTCTAAATATTTGCAGTGTAATCTCAGGTGAGGGTTCAGGCTTTTAACATTTTAGTTAAAAAGTATAGCTATTTTTCTAAGGCATTACATACTCCCAAGGCATAAATAATCAACAGCAAGGACTGACTGAAGACCTCATGCTCTAAGAGTATAAAAGATTAGATGCCTGGATTAGGCAAGAGAAGCTGTCTGTAACCTCATTGCACACATTGTGGCAGACCCCAGCATGGCCTGGTTATGAATATTTGATTGAAGTGCTCTAGTGCAGGTAATTGACAGCTAAGACAATTTTTGATCTTTATGTCAGAGGAGTAGCAGAATGACCGTGGGGTTGATTTTTGAAGTTAGTTCTGTCAATGCACATAACTCTGAAAAATGCTAAGTCTCTTGCTGCAAAAACATAATTTTACTCATTGTAGATGCTATGCTTTACTCATCTCTCACCATGTTTAAGCTGGACAATGACACTCATTCACTTTGAGCGTGAGTAAATGTGATGCTGGATGCTTTGTTCTTCATACATGTGGAGCTGAATATGAAGAACTGATGTGCCTTAACTTTGCTGTTTTACAGAAATATTAATAGGCATTTATGGACTTACTGAATAAAAGCAAAAAAAACCTGTGTGTATTACATATTACATGCAAATTAGTTGTGGTAAAGTGCAGGAAAAAATTATTACTGATGAGTCAGAGGTATGGTTGTTGGTGAAACCAAGAAAAAACGATGGAAGAAAATCAAGCTAGAGGAAATAAACTACTGCACTCATTATCTGCTTTGCAAATATTTTATCTAGCCTTTAAAAAAACCCAAAGATGGCATTTTGCTTCCTTCATTTGTATAACTGTGAGGGACTTAGTTGGGGTTTCTGGAAATGTGTTAATGTAGGTATTATTGTAGGCTCTCTGGGCTCTAGCTGCCTTTCTTTAGGCACATGGGTCATCCACAGCATCACACCTGCCATCTCTGTGTCTTCAGTACTGTAAGTCACTGAAAAATGACTCTAGGTACCGGTGTCCAGACAACTGAATCAGCTTGTCTTGCTTTTTTTTTAAACCTGGACCCTGGCCACATGAGCTGTCCTCAAAGTCCTGGCCTCTCAGTCCTGCATCTTCAGCAGCCTCTCCAGGGTAGGCGTGTGGATTTCCTTTGCAAGAAAAAACAGGACATGTGGGAGGATGAGGTGTATAGGCAAGGAACACACCCACTGGGATGAGAAGCTGGGACATCTGGGCCCAAGAACTGGGATGTGTACCTATCTGGGTGGACTGGATATGGTCTAGACTCTGTCTAGACATGATCTAACAAAGTACTAGAGTTTTGGCTATGGGGAGCTTGAAAAGTTCCCAGGTTGGGAAGGAGGGATGCTGAATCCCTCATCCAGCTGCTTCAGGACAAATTAATAATGGAAAATTCTCTAGTATGGTAGTTTTCACAGCTCTGCTGGTGATCTGGCAGTCTTACCACTCATAGAGGTAGGTTGCTTTGAATTGGATTTGTGGACATGAAATGAGCTCTTATTATTTGTCAGATAACATTTAATTGCTGAATTTGGTAAGTTATTTGTACACTTAGCAAAAGAATATGTTCATGCATATATAAGAACATTTCTATTCAGAAAGACCTTTCTCAAAATAAAAATAAAGTATTCCTCCTCACACTTCCCAACCCACCAATTCCTATTTATATTCAAGTTTCAGATGATGCAATTCAACTTCTTTGTGAACAGAAGTTTTGCTTAGAAAGACAAAACTTTTTTTTCAATTCAACAAATCTTTTTTAGATCCTGGGATTCCTACAGACAGAGCATCAGGCTCTTCATTCATTTATGCAGATATAAATCACAGGACTGTTGAAGAATGTATTGATAGACATAACTATTCTACAGGAAACCAGGGGAAGAGTTCCAGAGTTTACTGGAATACCAGAAGATTGTCATGTATGTCCTTAAATATTAGAAAATCTTATCTTTGTCTTTAAGTATTGTACTTAATGATGTCCTTGGTGACTCTTCAGTGACCAGCACTGATAAATAGGTCTGGATGTGCTATGGGAAAACCCACTTAAGTTAAATCTCCTGTGAATCTCTTCTCTAAAAGTACGTGCATCTTCAATCAAACATTCAAGCAGAACATCTCTTGTTGATAGGAAGAGTTTATCAAGAGTTGATGGCTTCCAAGAAAAATATGTTACAATGAGATTTATTCACCAATCTGCAGAGAGAAACCTGTGACTGGAAAGATAAAGGAAAGCAGGGGAACCTGATCTACCTTTCAGGAAGGTTTTCCATGCTTACTATGTCCCAGCTGTGTCCTTAATGCTCGCCTCTAATCACAATTCCCCATGCTCTCCTTCTGATCTGATGACTCTTGCATGCCTGATCACACATAAATCACTTCTACTGAGTGACCTGCTATCCTGAATCCCAGGGCTGTCTTGTAGAAGATGTGGATTTGAACCTCTTCTGACTTAAGGAAGCCAGTTCATTGAAAGTGCTCTTGCAGCTTTGCAGAAGATAAGAGATGTGGCCAGGAAGTCCCTAGTCCTTCAGGGGAAAGAGAGGTAGCTAATCCAAAATGGATCTAGCATCAGTTTCTCTAATACAGAGAAACTATAGAATTCTGTTCTCTGTAGAACAGAGAAACAGGATCTCCCTTCAGAGGTTTTCAGACACTTGCTTCTCTCACTGATGTTCCAGCATAATTGGGGGCTAATTTTAGGACGTCTAACTTATATCTGTGGGGCAACCACTGAACATAAGAAAGCAATGAAGGCAATGAAGATGTGCATTGTAAATTATATAAGATTAATGGGAGACTTTAAAAGAAATTCTTTCCAAATAGCTGTCTTTAATGGGATACATGCAGGCCAGAATGCATAAATTTGCCCAATTTTCCCTGCTTCATTTGAGCTGAGAAACTCCTCATATTTTAGCTTCACTTGTATCTTTGAATTTGCACATTGAACCCATTTTACAGCCTGATACCCAATGCAGAAACATTAGGCTAATCTATCTTTCTTTTTTCCTGTTTCCTTTTATTTTATTTGGCTGTCATTTTGTATGGGCTCTTTTCAGATCATGGTAGATTTTGCAAGACTGGATTTAGCTGGTAGTGGTACCAAAGGAAATATTTCATTTAATAATTTTGATCACAAACCACTTCCTTTGCTGTGGAATCTAAACTTCATTAGATTTATTGTCAGCAAGATAACTTGCTGTAGCACTGTTTCCCTTTGAAATTTATCATGTTCAAACCCTCTGGATAATGTCAGCTATTTGACTGAAGACAACAAAGGTGTGATAATGTGTGATAGATCTGTGGTACTATCTTTATCAATGACTTGCCATTACAGTTGAATTTGTGAATTAATTGGCAGTGAACCTCGTCATCCTTCCAATCCGCTTTGGACTGTTCAATATAATGAAGCTGAGTATTCATTTTTCCCTTTAAAAATCATCCTGAACAATACTCCATAAATATTTTTGCAGCTTCATATATGTATATTTTCACATCTAATGATAGAACAAGGGGTAATGACTTCAAACTGAAAGAGAGTATATTTTGATTAGATATTAGGAAGAAATCATCTCCTGTGGCAATGACAAGACAGAGGTGGCCCAAAGAAGTAGTGGTAGTCACATCCTTGGAAAAGTTCAAGGCCAGGGTGGTTGAGGCTTTGAGCAATCTGGCCAGTGGAAGGTGACCCTGCCCATGGCAGAGGGTTTGAAACTAGATCAGGGCTCCATCCAGCCTGGCCTAATGTAGTTTCTCTCAAGGGAATTTTTAATTACACTTTCCCTTCTTCCATAAACCTTTGCCAGTTCCAAGAGTGAATTTTCCCTCTGAGGCAGACTGTGATGCAAAATCCCTGACCACCTCGTCCATGCAGCAAGCAGAGAAGCTGCCAAGAGCCTCAGCTGTCATCCCAAAATTAGCATTTGTTAACCTACATGTTATTTACACACTTGTTACAGACAGCTTATCCAGGAAAGCGGTCCTTTGACCTTCCCAGCTGGGACTGGAAGCAGGGAGTTCAGTGTCAGGGCTGATGCAGGGTGGGAGTCCCTGCAGAGACGTGGCTTGCCTTGTGCAGATTTTCTGCAGGAAAATGAGGGGAAAGGCTGCTTTTTTGTTGTGTTTCACAACTACTCACAGACTTTGGAAAGGTTGCACATTAAAAATATTAGAAAATCCAAGCTCTGGGGTATTGATTCTTGGAAATCACTGAAATATTTTGGTTTTGAGGATTTTTGTCAGGAAGGCAAGGGCTTTTGGCAGGCTGAAATTTTTCTTTATGGAACTTCACCTGTTCTCATAACATCTAATCCAAGAATCACAAAAAGCAATTGGGAAATGCTACTAGAGTTTTGTCAGGCTTCTGACTGGGTCCTTTACCCTGAGTTGGGAGTGTCTATACATAACATCAGTAATTGAGTTTGGTACTGGCAGCACTTGTAGAAGGGGTCACAGAAATGAAATCTAACCTCACTTCTGGATCTGAAAACCCTGTGCTGCACAACTTTGGGCAGAAGGTAAAGCAAAGGACCTCCTTCACAATAGGTAGAGATAGTAGCACTTTCCTACTTCAAAGAGGAGCTCTGAGGATGAACAGATGCACAGGTCTGTCTGTGAGCAGGGCTGTGAGCATCACTGTCAACACTGAAAGGCTGAGGTAGAGGGACCAGAACTCTACAACTCTATCCATGGACACAGGGAGATCAGCCCAGATGTATTAAATTTGTGGCACACAGACTTCATATTTTTCCCCTCACATTTTTCCAAAAGTAGTTGGTTTAAGTAAACTTATATTTTTTACATTGATATCTAATTGTGCTACATGTGCTACATGTGCGACATTGATATCTACATGTGCTATTTCAGTCACGTGTGGTAAAGATTTATTCTAGAGGTAGCTTTGCAAGACTGTCTGTAGTATAGTAAATATAATAATCTGCCTGCTTTGTTAATATGTAACAATTAAGAGGAAACTGTAAGAAATTGCTCTTATTTATGATCAAGTGCTCTCTTGCCAAAACAAGTCTAGGGGTTTTGTTTGGATGGTTTAATTTTAGAATGGTATAACATGGCAATTCTTGCTCTTGCTAATTACATTCTAAAATTGTTGTTGTGATAAAAATCCCAATCTAACAAACCTAACCCAATCACTCAAGTGTTTTACTTAGTACTTTATACATTGGGTTGTCAAGACTGAATGTATTTCTCTCGCTTGACTGCATTCCTTTGAAAAGGACAAGTCAGCACAAGGTGGTGCTAAATTGCACACCATTAATCTTTTTCTAATATACAGCCCTGACGGGAGCTTTGGGAAAAGGCAGGATCTCTTTTTAATTGCCTGATAAAAGATTTTTTCTTTTTTTATTTGTTAATTTATTTACTTGTCTGTCATGACTGGGAAGCTTTTCCCAGTAAATCCTGCCTACTTTGTCTGTCAAGGATGTCTCCTCTGAGAGGTGTGGGTCCCCAGTCTTTGCATAAATGAAGTAATATAATTTTAAGCTTTCCTTACAGGAAAGTGTAGCCATTATCTACTTATTTTTAAGTGGATGGTGGTATTTCTCACCTCTGTTCCAGTGCTCTTTGGGTTTTGTGAGTAGTTTCTGAGAAAATCTGTACAGCATGTGTGCCGTGGGCTTAAATTACAGGGTTATGTATTTCATTTGGACAATTTGCTAAGGAGAGGTTGAAAATGCAAAATGCGTGGAGAAAACCTGAATGCTTGAGCAGATTCATGACTGGCAGCTCCAGGGAGGATGGGTGCCCTTTCACCCAAGAGCTGTTCTGTTCTGCTGCTCTGCCAGAAGATGGGAGGGATGCAGTGTTTGACGGGCTGCTGATCTCTTTGCTTTGTCTGCAAGCAGGAGCACTAACTGTATATTTTATTTTCTTGGCAACAAATCACCTCTTCTGAGAAAATGCTCCTGAGATGCAAACTGAAAGGGATGGACATCTTCAAAAAACTCTGTATTTTAAGGGAAGGCAAAATGAAAAAACCTCTTTAAAAAAAACCCCAAGAACAAATTATGGGTTTTTTTGTAAATACAGATCAGCTGGAGTCAACTAGCCAGAATACTATACTTGCTGATGCTGTATTTCTTGAAGAATCTTGACTCCACAGATACGTGGCAGCACTTTGACATTGTATCTGCACCTCAGAGACTTTTTTCATGTCTTTTGCCCTTTAAAATATGTGTTATAGATAGGAAAGGTCTCTAGAAAAGCCTATTTCTTTTGCAAAACAACTTAAGATTGAGAGGGGTCCTATTTCTTCCCTATCATTTAAATCCCATTGTCAGAGAGAGCTTCCTAAGGAAATAGGGGAGCAGTTATTAGGCTTCCTAGAGAGGTGGTCAATACCCCAAGCCTGACAGTGTTTAAGAGGAATTTGGACAATGCCCTCAACAATATGCTATGGCTTGTGGTCAGGCAGTTGGAGAGGATGGTTGTTGTAAATCCCTCCCAAGTGAAATATTCCATTCCATTCCATTCCATTCCATTCCATTCCATTCCATTCCATTCCATTCCATTCCATTCCATTCCATTCCATCCCATATAATGAGTCGCTAACTTTCTTAATTTGTTTGGACAGGAGTTGAACTAATGAGTGAGTGGAGGTTGGCTCTATTCTCTCTTATATGGACATGTATTAGTTAATATATGCTAATATAATAATATTACCAGAACTGAGGTTTGAAATCCAAACCTCAGTTGGGGTAAACTAGCTACTTGGGCTGAGTCGCTCCCTAGTTCTTACAATCTAATTTTCCACCAGTGACACCCGATATCTAAAACACATTCATAACTGTAGTAACACATTTTCTGTTGGAAGCAAATTGCAAATCAAGACTTGCTTTTCCTGCATGCCGTTGACGCTCCATTTCATTAAGAGACATTCATTTGATTTAGAATTGATGCTTTATCTATTGACTCTTTACCAGTCAGACTTGACAATGCTGTTGTATGTTAGTATTCTAAATCATGTTTTATAACTATTCATAGGCATTTTCATCAGAAGATGAGTCTGGACAACTCATCAGAATCTGAAATGTCTAAATTTATGATGAAGTTCTTTAGGTGATTGTGGTATGAGCTGTTGGAAAAAAATTTGGCAGGCATCAAGAGATTAGACATGTTTATATAGTGGGAACATTGAATTAGTTTTGAATAAGTACCTGGACTTCAGAATACAGTTTAGCAACTGTCTGGAGTAAGCAAGACATTCCTTCTTCAGATAGGCTATCCCACAAGTTTTTACTGGATAGATGGATCAGAAGTCTGCTCTGATATGGCAATCCTTGCTTTGTATGTTTTAAGCATCATGTGCAGAAAAGACCTGGAAACACAAAGTGGCATTTGCAAGGGTGAGCTCTCATACTCCTCATCTGTGCTTTTAGTTTCAGCCAGGAGTCTGAGTTGCAGCCCACATAAAAGTTGAGAGTGTTATTTTCATGACCAAAGGAAGTAATTTGAAAGTAAAATGGGGCAGGGGAAGGTGAATGGGAATGGTGGTGTGGGATTTTTTGTTTGTTTGTTTAGATGTTGGGGGTTTTTTGGCTTTGTTTTTTGGGTTTTTTCCTTGTGAAGAACATGAATTCATATACCAATAATCTTCTTTTTTCCTGTGGTCTGTCCAGTTTTTCAGATGTGTGTTTGTGGAGTCTGTAGCTTTGCAAATCCTAGACTGGTGACTTTTTATTTGTCCTCCAACCTGTACCTCAATTTATCACCCATTTTGACCATTAGCAGTAAATTACTTTCTTGTTCATCTAAATCTGAGGTAGGCAAAGACATCTACTTTGAGTCCATTCGGCACCAAGTAATTAACTTGGTGTAGAAAGTAGGTACATTTCCATTCAGGAGGGCAGGAGGGAACACGTGAGGAACCAGCACAGTTCCTTGGTTAGAGGACATTTTTCTGGGAGCTGTTTTATAGGGCAGCTTTGCAGGTGCTGAAAGCAAGTAAAAAGACAAAACAAATCAAAACCTCAGAAAACCAACAGCTTTGTAGATAACAATTCTCCAGCTATCAGAAGAGGCTCAACAGAGAAAAAGCAGATGGTGAAGCAGAAATCAAAGTATTTGCTGATCTCATTGCTCCTGTTGATACTATTACACTGCTACTTGCTTGTGACAGTGGGAGAGAGAAATTTGTATTGCTGAACACCACAGCAGGGTGAAAAGCTTCAGAAGTGCTCTGTATAAACTTAGAATGAATTTACTTTGTTCCCTAATCTGGTCCTTTAAATTGACTAGTGAGAGATTTTGCTTGATGTTGTAACTCTGCTCATTTAGCACAGCTGAATCATTAGTCTCTTTCCTCTGCTTTATGTCTTTCAGTTATAGGTCTGCATACAAAGGTGTGAGCCTTTGGCATCTACATTGCCCCAAGTGATTAAAGTGCTGAAACAGGAGACATTTTCCTCGTTTTGTAATAACACTGCCTTTGATGAGTGCTATAAATCACTTGGTCCTTATGCTGATTTTCCTTTGGCCTTCTGGTGTTGTCCCTCCTGCAGTCTGGAATGAATGCTGCTATGAAGCACAGTTTGTTTCTGGGAAAATCATGCTGGCATTTGCAGCTTGAGCTCCTCTGGAGGATACAGGCTATTCATGTACAGAGAGGCCTAGTGCTTCCCTTGCTGGAAAACTGTCAGTACTCTCTGGAGTGTTAGTAGCTTAAGTTACAAATGACTGCATCTTTCAGGTTTCCAGCCTCTTATTCCACTAGGATATAAGAATTTGACATTTTGATAGTTTGTTTAATGAAAGCATTCTCTTACCTATAGCTGAGTTGTTCTAATATTAAAAAAAGAGAAGAAAAGATGTATTTTGGAAACCAGAGATCTTGACTATATAGGAATATTGTTTTCCATCCAACAGTGTGATGCCAAGCAATTAGAAAAAAGAGTTGCATTGGCCTTCACACTATGTTACATACAAAATATGACCAAATATTAAACATAAATTGTGCCTATCATCTTTGATTCAGATCCCAATTTGAACAACTTCCACTATTAGAGGTGCTTACAGCTGACTCTTGGGCTCAGTCGGGCAAAGCGATGGGTCATGTGCACATGTGGTTTGCAGACAGGCTTTGGTTTGGGTCTATTTCCTCAAGATGGACATGGCCCTTTGCAGATGACTGTGCTGGCATACTGCTGCTCTGCAGTGTGCTTTGGTGTCTGTCAAACCTTGGGAAGCTCTTCTGGGTGGCTGCACAGCTCAGTTGTGTCTGAGCAGGGCTGCAGACACTGCCCCGCTGAGTGCTCCCCTCCGAGATCTCCAAGGAGAAGTGGGCTGAGCTCTTGCAGACTGAACTCATAATAGCTGGTGCAGCTATGTGTTGTGGACCCCTCACTGGAGTCTCCAGGGTCAGCTGACAGCAAGAGAAGCCCTTGGCAGCACAAGGGCTTCAGGAGCCACGGGGACGGGTGTGGTGCAATGAGTAACGGTATGTAATGCATGTGCAAGGGGCCTCTGGAAAATACCTGAGAACACCAGAGATAGCAGCAGGAACTCTGTATTTATCTCTGGGCTGGAAAGAATTGCTCATTCAGTTCACTATCCTGTCCTTGCAGAGCCAACATCTGAGAAAGATATGTGCAAGGTCAGACAGATAGCTAACCTGCCTTTCAGAAAGTTCTTCCTCCTCCTGGCTGTTTCATTAGTTTATGAGCTAAGGTAAGAATAATATATATCTTTAACCTTTTCAAAGAGAGGTTTGGATGTTCTTATTATCTGTATGAATGTCTAATTCTACTTTTATTGCTGGCCAATGCTTGAATGCATCGCACAGCGATGACTCACACAGTGTAATGCTATGTCATGTAAAAGGCACCTCTGTAAAACATACTTCTTTTCATAGTAGTTCACTACTTGTGGATTTTCTTCTTATGTTTATGGAAGGCTTGTTTTCATGAGACTTCTTTCAAAACTTATCTCTCAGAAGGAGACTAGTTTAGCACAAAGGTCCAGACTCTCATTCTACACCCATGCAGTTTAGAAGCACTAACATTACATGAGAAATGGCATACAGTCTGCAAAAGCATGCATTATGGATTTCTGTTTTGGCTGCAGGAGGAGGAAAAAAAAACCCAGAAGTTGCAACAAGTCCCTTTAAATATGCATGTTCTGTGGATTTGGGAAGATCTTTGATTTTTTTTTCATTTTCACTGAGTTTTTAGGATAAGAGAATGTTTTTTAAATTTTTAATGTAGACAAAACTGTATCAGGCTTTGAACCTGACAGAGTTTTTGAAAGTAGCTGGGAAGCTGACATTCCTTTTCAGCAGCTGCTGGGCATTTCTTATGTGTTCAGGTATTCCATGCCACTGGTCATGCCTCTTTCCTCTTGGGCTCCATGGTGGTGTGTGTGAGTGTGTTAACCAGGAAAACTCTCAAGAAATGTGACAAGAAAATTGTGTTAATCAGGAAAACTCACAAGAACAGCTGAGCAAGACCGTGGTTTCTATTTTTCATCAGAGGAGTGTCTTTTCTCTGTTTTCTTTTTCATACAAAATATTTCTCTCATTCTTTGAGGAAGATTGTATTCTTCAAATTCCTCAAAAATCCCTCCAAATTACTCTGCTTCTGCCTGGTAGCAGTCATCTTCACAGGAGCTTCAGCTTTGTTGCTTGGCAAAGAGGCTGGTACACACAAAGGATCTGACTCAAGTTTCCAGAACTTAACAAAAAGTTTCTTCATTTACAATAGTAGATTCTGGACATGATTAGTCTTGTCTGACAGACTTTTCAGAATGGAAAGAAATCCATTAGTAAGTTTTTCAAGAGTTTGTTAAAATGTTATACTAAGATAAATGAAGTTTGGAGCAGGGTGTATAAGAAAGCGAAAACATCCCTGAGGTAAGGTCACAAAAGGGCTCACAAATCTAACACAGTAGATTGAAGTAACAGGTTATATTGACAGATACAGTTCCTAGCAGATTAAATACTGTGGAAAACTGGGAAACTGCTTCCAAAATTTTATGTGCTATTTTGAACTTCTCTCATTAACTTGTTATAGAATTAATATACTTCAATGAAACTCATCTAATTTAGACCAGCTGGGAATGGGGTCTACTATATGCTGTTGGGGAAAAGCAGGAACGCATTTGAGGACATTTGGAAAAAGTTTTCAAGATATTCTTGTTTCCAGTGTGAGCAGATGTGTATGCCTGAAGAAAGTAAGCAAGCTACCTTCATCCATGGCACTTATTTATTTAATGTTTATTTAATAACTATATATTTAATGCATGACGTTTACCGCATACAAACCCAAAAACAATGTAAAGGATTTCTGTTGAACTTAAAAGCGAACTGCAGACTTTTCTGCTTACAGTGCCTTTGAATAATTTTTAACTGTTTTCTGCCAGTACAAGTGCAATTGACGGAAGGATACTATTATGCTGGAGTGCTGTGAAATGAGGAAAAGGCACACCAATACTGTCAAAACTCAGAAGGTTTCCATAGCAGTTGAATGAGTGTGAATTTAGTTCACTGAGTTTAAACTAAAGGCTGGGTGGGTTTTCTGATGACAGGATTTGAAGGGCAAGTTGGCAATATGGTGCATTTCCACCTCACACTTTACTAATGGAAACCATTGTGAATTAATATGGAACCATAATTGAAGCCACATGATTTCAAATAACTTTATTACTTCAATTTTGTCTTCATGAAGCATATAATCTATTATTTCTGCTCTCAGTATTACACTATATAGAAGTATTGATACTTGCTCCAATACTATGAAAATACAGACAGGTATGTAGTGGGATATTTCTTTTCTATCCCCCAACAGCCTTCTCATTCCATGCCTCAGGAGCCCTAACTCTGAGATTTTCTTTCTGTACATTTTCATCTCTTCCAGTGAGCATTGATTCCTACCACAATATCCTCCCAAAGTAATTCCCATCACATTGTCCTCCCAAATTCTTTCCCTTCATAGTATGTTCTTTGCTGCTGAATGCCACTATTGCACCTCATCTATTCAGCAAGCTGCCATACCAGGTGGATAGAAAAAGGAGTTGCTAGGAAAGTGATAGGTTTGTGCTACAAGCTGAATATAGACCTACAATAGGCTGTTGAATTAGACGAGCATGGAACATCCTTCCTGTGCATCACACAAAACCCCATTCCTTAGTGTGCTATGACAAACTCAATATAAAAACCAAGAAGTCATAAAAATGGCTTGGATGAGTCTCAAGGACACAACAGCCAAAGGCATATAAAAAGGAAAGAATTTGTAGAATTTGTAGTTGAATTTAAGGTGTGAATGAGTGAGTTGCCCAATAATGAGTTTTATGTAAATGTCAGAATTTTTAAGAGAAACGAAATGGCTTTACTTGTACAACCTTGGTTCTTTTCTTGTTTAAAATAATAATAATCCTGCTGGTAGCAGTGAACTGATTTAACTTCACTATATGAAATGTAATGTGGTTTATGATTTATTTTTCTGGCTGCCTTCTACAGACAGCTTTGCCTGAATTCTGTAGAGCTGAAGGCAATGGAGAATGGCATGAAGCCATAGAACATTAGTTAATGTAGCAAAACAGAAATGAAGGAGTTATTGTAAGTCCTGAAAATCTTGGAGAAAAAGGAAAGTAGCTGAAGAGAAAAGCTGAAATAGCCACTATAATAACTTGATAAGCCTAATGCAAAATAATGTGTGGATTGGCCTGACCAACAGCAGGAAGGGGAGCTCTGTAAGTCCAGCCACACACGCAGCTGTGATTTGTGCTATGTGATTATGTGTACATGAAAGGATTTCAGGAAGAGCTGGTAAGTTGAAACTGATTGTGTGAGTCCTCCTGGCACAGGTCACCTGATCAGCCATGAAAATGCCAGGGAAATGCCTCTGTTTTTCCTAGTCTCATATCTTTTTTTTTTTGGTATTTCAAAATCAATTTATAATAGAGGGCTCTCATAATTACTGTCTTTCCCTGATATTTCCTGGAATGTCCCTCCCTCTTTTAGATTTTCTGCCACTTTTATCCTCCGGAATTATTTAAAAACAGTCTGCCTCTGAAAACATCTGGCTGTGTTTTACATGCTATTTATTGAACTTGCATACTATTAGGCAAATACAGAATTTTGAGTAAGCCATACCAAAAACTGAGCAAAATAATCATGCACATAGAGTAAAAGAAGAAACAAATGAAAACATATTTAATTGGAAACTGATAATTTTTAATTGAAAAGTCATTATGTAGAAGTATGTTTGGCTTTATATGCACGCCCATGTGCTCAGTATAGATTTGATTTAGGGGAAGAAGAGAAAGAGAATGGACAACATAAGCCCTCTTTTACCTCTACTGCTCTGATGATCTCAGTTTCAATGATTGAGTAATTCCTAATTTGTACAGATGGCAGATGTAGGCTCTGGGGTTCTCTGGTTTATCAGTTTCCAAGAACTGGCTTAAGAAAACTTTTTTAAAAGTTCAAAGAGCAATGTTTTGAAACCATCTCTGGGATACATTGTATTTTAAAGGAAATAATTTAAATGTCCTTTGAGATTTGGTGCTCAGTTCTGTTTCACTCTGGATGAATTACAGTGTAGGAAGTCAAAAAAGGAAGGTGTTAGTATTTAATCCTACTACTGCTTAAAAAAGTGGTTTCAAAGGCATCAAAGTTTCTTTTCATGCTCTTCTGAAGACCAGTCCTCCCTCGTTGTTGATTCTATCTATGATTATGGATGCATTATGGACACTCATGCTGCAAATGCTGCTGTCACTGAAAGTTCTGATGTGAACACAATATGGGCTTGTAGGTGTTCACATACTTTCAGAGCAGTACAGGGTCTATCCTGTGCTGTATCCTGCTTCCTGGTTATGACAGCTGGTTCCAATTTTTGAAGTGTGTTCACTGTTTCCAGTGAAAAGTACATTGCATTAACTAGGTACATCATGTCTCCAGATAGCTGAGAACGTGCCAGACTGTAAGACACATGCACTGCTCAGACTTTCTGTCACAGGTAGTAATTTTTCATTAGTTGCTCTGAAATTTAGTAAGAATAGATGAAGATGTAGCCGTAGGCGAATTTTGGTCATTTTTGAGGAGACTTGACTTTGCTCTTAATTGACCTTTCCTATTTACATTGCAGATTTTGTTAAATGAAGGCATGATGAATGCACAGGTTATAAAACATTTGGTAGTGAAAGGTCTATCCAGTCTTCACTTCAAGGACTTTTTTTTTTTTGGTTTGCTTGGTTTAGTTTCTTTCTCTGTCATGTATATTCACATCCATTATGTTGAGGAATATTCCTGCTAGTCCATTGAAGCACATCATACCTGTAATTAAAGTGTGCACTCTGCAGCTTCCTTTGGCTGAAATCAGACCTAGAGCTTGATACAACTTCTCTGTAGCTTCCTTCCAGTTAGAGCACAAACAGCACACATCATTGCTGGACACTGAGCAGAGGCAAACAGAGCATGGTTCACACCCACACTCATCTCTTGGATGACCTTGCAGCTCTTGGTGGGGGACTGTATCCAAGTTTCTTATCACCACATGGAGAGCTGCAGGGAGAACAGGAAGAGAAGCATCTGTTTCTCTCCTGTTAGAGCACTGGCTCTAGGGTTAGGGGCACAGCTAGAGAGCTTGAGAGCTTATTAGCACTTCCAAATGTTTAATTTCCAAGTCTTACAGCTAATGGCCCATGCACGTCCCAAACTTTGCTGCTTATGGAAAAAGACAGGCTTGAATAAATGCTCTTTAGCAACCTGGGAAATGGGAAGAGGGGAAAGACGTTAACTAGAGAAAACTTGTCATCCCAATTAATGTGTCATTAGATGGACTACTAGCTTTAATATTACCCTAGTAATGTTTGGGATGAAAATTTTTCACTTCCTATTGTCATTTATTGATCACATCCAAGACCCAGTTAACATAGGGCTCCTCACCTGGGGAAGTAATAGCTCTATCTTTGCTGTTTCCTTGAATTCCAGAAGATGGAAAGTGCAAATATCACCATGTGTAGTGGTTAATTTAGCTTCCAATTTTATAACAATTTTATAATTACAGAACACTGAGGAGAGCTGTTTTAACCCCTCCTAAATCATTATGTGTGCAGCTCTCTGGAGCAGGGCATGTCCCGTTTTGGTTTCTTAATGTGAGCTTTCAACAGCTTTTGTATTCAACTTAGTTTTCTTTACAAGTTCTAGGGTTGAACAAGTTGTTCCCTTTTCAGTCAAGCACTCAGCCAGAATGACACTTTTCCTATTTCTTTATAAGAATCCCAAGACAACACAAATTTTATTTTAAATCTTAAGTGTTCCTCACACAGCCCTATTTTTTCCTTATTCACTGCATTAAAATACTACAGAGATGTGTAAATTGACATTTTTTCTAATGAGAAACAGCCTCTCTTGTACAATATACTGGCTTTATTTCAAAATCAGATGAAAAATAGAATGTATTTTAATGATAGTGTATTAGATGTATGAGTTTCCACTTCCCACTTTTGTATGGTGAGAATATGTATGCTTTTGATGTATTTGTTTCACAGAGCAGTCACATCACTCTCATACCTTACACACCACTTCAGATCCTCATCTGAGCAATACTGCTCTCAAGCAATGGTTTCTGATCCACAGAAGGTGGGCAATGATCCCAACATTACTCATGGTACATTTATTCCTGTAAGTTTTTATTTTTTTAACATGAAGTGAGATCAGAGTGGCACGTGTCCTCTGAAAGCAGCACAGACACTCTTAGTCATACTTTTATGTACCTCTCATATTTTACATATACTTTCCTATCTACTTTGGAATATTGATTATATTTTCCAGGGAAACTTTTTAACTGCTCAGATACAGTCTAAAGAAAGTGTATACCTTAAAGGGTATTCTGCACGAAAAGATCACTGTATTTTTATGGTGTTTCTTATTATGCATGTCTTTGATTCACCAGGCATGAAAAAATTTCCTATAACAAAAAAAATTAAATATTAAAACATTTATTGCTTCAGTTGAAAACACTTTGAAAAAAAAAATCTTTGCATATATATATATTTTAAGGTTTATGGTCTATACTATCTGATAGATTTTATAAATGTATTTCCTACAGTGATCATGGATGAATGCAAACACTATAGTGTCATTTATTTGGCTGCAATTTCTGGAAAAATTATCTTGTTTAATTTCTTTTAGTGCTTGCTTTTCCTCTTGTCATTACCTGTGTTATTTTATGCTGTATATACATCTATATCTATCATCAATATAATCTACATCTCTACCTATATATATCTATATCTATATCTATCCATATCTCTATCAGCTGTGACTTTTTTTAGCACAAGATTTTCCACTTTTTTCTTGTGTGTGTCTTTTTTCTTTGTCTGTGTTACTCTCATCATGATGACATTGTCAAGTTCTTGCAAGCAGTGTAATCAGTTGTTATTATTCCTTCCGTTCTCACAGTCTGGTGCTATTTGTCACAGTATGCAGAGGTTTTTTTTTTACTTTGGTTTTTTTTTTTGCTTTGTTGGTTTTTTTCTGAACTCCGTGTTTCTGACTGTCTCAAGTCTCTTTCCTTTTAGCGTGCTGGGTTATTTGTCATATACTCATGAAGAAGTCCACCATAAAACCTCTTTTATTAACAATGGAGGAGATTGAGAGGGCACCTCATCAATGTCCATAAGTAAGTGAAGGGAGGCTATCAAGAGGATGGAGCCAGGCTCTTCTTGATGATGCCAAGCCACAGGACAAGAGGCAACAGGAAGAAACTGATGCACAGGAAATTTCACATGAACATGAAGAAGAACTTTACTGTCTGGATGACCATGCCCTGAAACAGATTGTCCAGAGAGGGTATGGAGTCTTCCTCACTGGAGATATTCTGGATCTGGATACAATCCTGTGCCTTGAGCTCTAGGATGGCCCTTCTTGAGCAGGGAAGTTGGACCAGATGCTTCAATGTGGTATCTTCCTTCCAACCTGCCCCATTCTATGATTCTGTGGTTCTATGTCTCTCTCCCAGGTTAGCATCTCTAATTTTCTACCTGGTTGTCAGGTAGACACTTTCCCAGTTATTACTTGCACTGATGGCAAGTGTCCAGACTCGGTAGTGAGATGTGTTCAGTATTCATAGTGAGAGAATTTGTTTTTTTAGTTTTACCTCTAGAGACACAGGTAATTTCCAAATCCCAGGGAACTTGACAGAGGCTGGATAAAGTCAGGTATACCTTCTGACTGTCTCTCTGACCCCATAACACAGCAACATCCAAGTGCTACAGCAGTGCAGGTCAACTGGCTTTAGCCAGACCACCTTGCAGGTAGTTTCCCTAGATACACCAGGAAAAGAGCAAACACAACATGTTTCTGGTTATATGACAGTTTACATCATTTTTCCGTAGTCTGACTTAGGCTTTTTTGACTGTTTCAGGTATTTTCTAGCAATAGGGTATGTGAAGTCTTCCTGGAACTGACTCTGATGAAGCTTGACTCTTCCTCCTGACGTCCTTTTGACTTTTTCAGCTATGATGCATTAGTCAGGGTCTGAAGGTGGTGATCCAGGCACAGCCTTTTCTTGTGTTGCTGCCAGAGTGTGTTTTCAAAAGGAGAACCAAAACCACCGTCTTTTAGGAGTTTCCTTCTTGCCCTCTTTTTCATTTCTTTAATAATGTTCAAATATTACATCATAAAAAACTAACATGTGTCAGAGCTTGCTTTGTTGCTTGCCAGCATTCAGGCAACAGATTATGATAAATTATAGAGAAATAAGCCTCTTTCTTAGGAAGCTAGAAAAGATCTGCCTTTTGATGTTGTGTCCTGATGTGTGAAAACTATCTGTTACACACCTCTTAAACAGTTCAGAATATTAATGCTCTAAAATAGCTTTACCCAGAAATAAAATTGTGATTATATCCTATTGGCTACAAAGTGGGACTAAAAAGTCCTCAGAGCTTTCCCTCAGCTGATAGAAATAAAGGATTACCAAAAACAGAGAGAGAAAATAAGTGTTTCTTTGGGTCATGTGCTCACCATCAAAAGCGGAAGGAGACCGAGGCTCCAAAGAAAGCCTTGCAGGTTTTGTAATCATCTTCCTGACCCTTCAACTAGAGACATCTTAACATCTGCTGGGATAGATGGCTATAAAACCAGGAAGAAATTAGTGAAAAATTTTTTTAAAAATTGTCTTATCTTATTCCCAGGAGGACTATCTGATGTTGTGGAGTGCTCTGTACAACCTCCAGTTGCACTTGAAAATATGTCAAAGCCAATAAAGCTTTATTATTTCAACTAAACCCCAGATTTTTGAACGAAAAACTGAGAATTCAGGGATTATCTCCATCTCCATCTGCTAAAGCTTTTGGCATGATGCTGAGGTAGGCAGAAAGAGGCAGCTTTTTCTTGAGCTGTCAGAACCTAAACCTGTTCATCTGAGCTTCTGGAGCCTTTGGGCTCCTCTCTCTTCTCTGCAGCTAGATCAGCTAGTTACATCTGAACTTCAGCTCTACTTCTCCCTGTTCCTTCTCTCCCATGGGACAGTGGGACAGAGCCAGAAGTGATGCTGAAATGATGTGAAAGTTTTTTATGCATGGACGAGGAGAAATGAACTAGGAAAAACGTTTTCTTCCCTAGGTATTGAACATAAGAGTCTTTCATAACTCGTCATGGGAAAAGTCAAGGCAATCCAAGAGAATGTGAATTTGTAGGTGGTAAGAAAAGATTGTATGATGCATTCTGCCTAACTAGAGTTACAAGTTTGTGCTTACTTTTTAGCACATAGCAAAGCAGTCATAAGTGCCTACACTGATTATTTTTTGATGTAGAGAGGTAGAGAATGTTGAAAACCTCTAATAGTATACTTCCTTTCTTTATTAACTTTAATAAAGAATCCTATTTTAAATGATGCTTTACAGAATCTGAGTGACTTTCTTACCAGGATAATAGTGGACCAGCACTTCGTGGTGTAAGAACAGTGCCCCTTAGGAACAAAAAAATGACAGGTGCTTAAGACAATGGACTGTGTCTGAGGAATAAAGATTAATCCAGATTTCATCTTTCCTTTCATAGAAAACATTTTGTTCTGATTCAGACAGCACTGCAACACAGAGTCCTTAATCTATTATAATCAGCAAGGTTAAAAATATTTGAGCTATGAACTCACTTTTGCTGTAAAATTCAGATAAGGTAGATCAGCTTCTCATATGGAAAAAAACCCCAGTCTGAGCATTGTTTGCCTGGCTTTTCTGTGCCTCCTTGGCTGCATGAGAACATATCTGTAAGTCACATTTTCTCTCCCACTGGCACCCTCTGCTCACAATGGGCATTCAGCCGTTTGCTGTTAATGCTGACTTCCTGTGCATTTATACTTAAATAACAAAATTACTGGGAGAGTTAGAGGAGGAAGTTCAGCAGCTTGTTTCCACAGCTGTGATTCAAAACCTCAAAGACATTCATACCCAATGAATGAGGCTGCTACAAACCAGCACTCTTTTAGTATCCTGTCTGCCTACTATCACCTCATTAGTTTTATTGTTTTTTTTAGTCAGAGGTCAGCTGTATCCCTCTCCCATGTGCACACCTATGGAGGGAAACATTTGGTGAATTTTCCCGACAATATGAGATTTCGTCTTGTGTTATGAAAGTTGCATAACTCTTTTGAAAGTCTCAGTTTTACTCTCTCATTTTATTTCTCATATTTCCTCTTTGTCATTACTTTCCTCTGTGGGCAGCTACTGGATACTTTTCTTTATAAATCTGATCCTATGTAATAGGTGAGGTGCTTTTTCTCCTTTAAATTATCTGCAACTGGTATATTGCTGCTCTATATGGCTGTGTTATGTTCTATTTCAACAAGCTAGGGAAATGGGCCTGAAAAGATGTGCTCTTATCTGTAAATAGTACTTAGGGATACATTTGTCTTAAGCACATGACTATTCCGATAAAAGCCCTCTGCGTGTAAGTGCTTTATTAGGTCCTTGTAGCAATAGTACCATTTCTTTGATATTAGGACAAATGAGTACTAATGAAAAATTCTGCTGAATTCTTAACATTTACCATCTCCTAAAGGCTGGAAATAAGTTTCTCATTTTTGGAAATGTACTTCCAAGGAGATTCTAGGTAAATTATTAATGTTTTTGGAAGCTGGAAGTCAATTTTAAGTATCAGTGACAAGTGGGAGTGAAACATTTGATAGTTCTTCCAGATTTTTCATGCTATGAGTAATCTCCACTTTGACAGAGTAAGAAAGATTTCCTTAGAAATTACAGTTGCTCAGACGATGTTTTCTTTTGAGCTATTATAATTTGTTCTGTGGAAACAGTTTTTTGTGTCTGTTAACTCTGAAAGTTTTATGACAGAGAGAGCACTAAGCAGCAGATACCGGCTTTTACTGCTCCTTGTTTAGTGGTTATGTGCATAAACCCATGAGTAAGAAGAATGCATTTGCCATGCATGATGAGTAAAGGCAGCAGTTATGACAGAATGTATTTTAAAATTTAGGAACGTCATCAATTTTAAAATTTAGGAGAGGATCAATTGTGAGATATCTCTTACCTATCTTGAGGCCTGTGAACCCACTTTTTCATAGCCTGCTCTGCATTTTGCCCCATAACATCTTACAAGAGGGCTGGCTATTAGAGGTAGGGATTTCTGAGAGTTTATGCCTTCTTGGTTTCAGCTATGAAATGTAGAAAGCAGTTGATGTCTCAGCATGCTGTGGGAAAGCAGGCTGGAGGTGTGTGGGGCAGGGTTATCCTCCTGAGTAACCCCAGCAGATATTTCAAGGTCAAGTTGTGCAACCACAGGATGCTGAATGGAAGGTTCACAGTGCCAGGGGTCAGCCAGGAAAGAGCTGTCAGAGCAGAATGCTTTCTCTTCCTGGATTCTGTTCTGGGATGAGGAGGGAAGATAAGATGCCATGACCTCACTAGCTGCCAGCCAGGTCATGGCAGTGACAAGGCAGGCTTCTGCATTCCAGTGTGAAACACTGCTCAGGAACGCTGGTGGAAACGACCTTCAGTGTGTGGCTCTATTAAGTCATAGCTACATAAAAATCTATACAAAAGTTTGCTGAGGTTGTGTGCATGAAGGGAATGAAAGGTAACCCAACTACAGTTTCCACCCTTTAAAAATGTGCTCAAATTTCAGGCTGCAGAACTGCCTCATGTAGAAGGAAAGACAATGCCACCAGCACTCCCATAAGTATGCTGCTACACTGTGTGCATGCTGCAGCTCACCTGCACACATCAAGCATAACCCTTGTCCTGTAAATCACCTACTGCTGGATGCCCTGGAGACACAGCATGAGTATGGTCAGGGTACTGGCATCCCTCTTCCTGTCCTGTGTGGAGATCCCTGGGAAAATGGATATTATAATTGTCATTATTGATAATATTACAGGATATTATTTTAATATTTATAATATACAATTATATGATATATATATAAAATAATATAAAACCAT
>VWYI01045510.1:0-34822 GCA_013399455.1 Anthoscopus minutus
GAAATCAATTTGGAAACTTATTTCATATGTTTCTTGTTCAGAAGCATTATATTTCTCTTAGGCACTGCAGTGCAATTGATCAACCTCTGCTTTCATCTTTTTTTTTCAGATTAGCTTGAGCTGTTTCTCCTCTTCCTTTGGTTTTGGTTTTCTTCTAACTAAATGGCAGCATTGTTTTCCTCAGAGGAAATTATTAGAAAGCATCTTGAGTTATAATACAAGTGATAAACACAACATCCATTACTTTATTCTGCACTGTTACAGAACAATATTTAAAAGAGAATGTCTATTTGTCATCATTTAATCAGAGAAAATGGAGAAAGACTGATCAAATAGTAGTATTTCAGTATGTACATATTCCAGATGACTTTCTTGAACACTATTTAATACTTCTTCATGTTCCAGTAATCCATATACCTTTTGAACAATTTCTCTTCAGCTCATGTACTTTTGAGGCATATTTAAAAAACAACAACAAAACCCAAGCAAACAAACAAAATCAGGAGAAAATAAGCTCTTAACATGGTATTATTTGATACTTAAATATACAATTAAGGCATTCTGTATTTTAAAATACTCTAATTTTTGTAACACACAATTTAATTGATTTATAATAAAACTGTAGAGCCTTAACAGTGTAGTTAGTAAATTTTTGTACTCATAAGGTCAATCTTAAAGCACACATCACAGGACATTATCTAGCTTACAGATACTTAGGTGCTCAGCATCTTTTACTGTTCTACCAGTGGCCTTACAGAACCTAAATGTGAACGCACACTACACTGCAGTAATCTCCTTGTGCGGGGTTATCAAATGTTGGAAACTATCTCAGCTTCCATTATTTTCCTTCCAGATTCAAACTTCAAGTTAAAGCATAGTGTGATGCCACTTCTGCTGTGGTACCATGCCAAAAATCTGTTCTATATAACTACCAGGCATTTGCAGACATTAAGCAATTCACATCACGTTCAAAATTATTTCTGATTTACCGCAGAAAACTTCACCACCAAAGTCAGCCATATGTAATTTAATCTGTCCTGCAGCTCCTCAATAAAATGGCAAAGTCTATTAGAGAAGGAAAAGGAAGTTAGGAAAAAATTTATCATGCATCACACAAATGGAATTGATCCTAGACGTCCATTTTAATCTTTATCTATCACTGCACCTCAAATAAGATCCAATTATTTCAGCTTCACAGGTGGACTGGCTTTTCATCCCCAAAGACATGAATGAGCCATGAAATGACTTAAAAAAATGTAAATTAACATTGCACAAATATACATGTTACATACCGAGCTGTCAAATCCCTCACTTTAAACATCAAACTGAATCTGCAGCTCCCCAATTTAAATCTGCAGCACAACACAGCCTCTCAAATATTAGCAACACAGCACAAGGACTGCAATCCACAGTAGAATGCTACACTTGGGCAGTATGGCATTATGCTGTGGTATAATGTTCACCTGGTGTTCAACCTTGAACAGGAACACTCCAGACCAGTGGGAACCTTATCCACAGGGGCAACTTCTCACCACAGCCTTGCACCAGAACCTCCTTAATCACACAGCCCAGAACAGTGCACACAGTCTTCCAGATTACCCAACACATGACTGTCTCAATCTCAGGGCTCCCCAACAGATGAAAAATCTGTAAATATGCTCAACAGAATAGTCTCACTTTCATCCCTGCTTCCATTTCACTACTACAACCCAGCTTACACTATTTCATCCTCATTGTATGCAAAACCAGCTTTAAGGGCAGGAAATATATTTTCCTTTCATTCACAAAAGGTTGTAGAAAGTGGAAGTGGTCAGGTCATTCATCTGTACAGCAACTTCCAGAAGCACAAATTAGGCTGTGCTTACCTACCTTACCTTAACTTCCAGAAGCACAAATTAGGCTGGAGGTCCCATCATATAGCCCTTACCTTTCAGATTCAGCAGTGTAAAAACACATTCCTATTTTCATGAATGACATTCATGCATTCATTACATTACTTTCATGCCCTACAACAGCAATGTTGTATATTCAGCATTAAGAGTTATTATCCAAATTTGGGGATCTGAATGGTTCTGGATTGCTGGAAGTGCATAGGAATGGCAATATGGGCAATTTGGTGGGAACTGATATGTTGTAACTATTCCTTCACCTCACAAGTTGAAAAGAGATAAAAAATTCATCAAAATGTCAGAAAGTGATCAAGAAAAATTCCAAAATACTTTGTTAGTCAGAAAGTGAAAGTTACAAGTGTTATTAATAAATTCTTATAAAATCTGAGCTAATAAAAAGGTGTAAGACTAGTTTTTAAAAACTACCCATTGATTTTAAAGTGCAAAAGTAAGTTTGCTTGTGTAAACTGTTGATTTATTTTTTCAATAACTGAACAATCTATTCTCACTAGCACTGAAGCTTTATGTAGACTAATTCTTTAAGGACAGCACACCCCCTCTTGGTTAATTTCTTTGAAAAGCAGCAAGATAACAAGCTTGATCTGCCTTCCATTCTCAGTGAAATAGCCAACAATAGCTCAAATGTTATTTTAAGTGACTATAACTGGAACAGTCAAACAAAAGGTCACCCATTTTACTGGTATGGAAAAATACAGGATAGGGCCTCTAAGCCTCCCAGGGCTGTTCAGTATGATCAAAGGCAAGCAGAGTTTGACCTTAATACAAGTATCTTCCCATCTCCCCTCATCCATACATATTATTTGCAATACAATTTTAGCCCCTGTATTTCACAGTGATTTATATAAACAAATGTGATTTATCTCAGAAGAAAAAAAACCAAAACATCTCCATTCGTCCAAACTTAATAGTTAAAACAATCTTAGGTTTCAAACACATTAATTACAAATATGCATGGATTTCTTTTTCTGTGAGTTACGTCAGATAATATTATTGAGTCAGCAGAAGCAACTGAAAAACAACTAGGTTAATAGATGGAAAGCCATGCCTTTTTTCTTTTTCAGATATGTTGTTCATTCACAGAGCTTTAGGCAACTAAAACGTCAATGTGTATAGAATTTACTGACACAGATTTAATGGTCTCCAAATGACAGGAGTAGCTATTTGCTTGGGAAAAGCAGAGTCACGGTTCACCTTCTGAAAATACTGTTTTGTTACTATTATTGTGGGCATCCCACACTGTCACCTTCGTACTGAAATCTGTTTTTATTTATACCAGTAGTAAAGTTTTTTAAGAGATTCAAGCAACACATTTGTTGCACTGAAGCTACAGATTTCTTTAAACCCCAAGCTGAAAAAATATTTGAGCCATCCAATTTTTTCAGGAAATATTTCAATTATTTCAATTTGATTTGATGTACTACAGCACCTCTTTTCTCTCTTATCCCCCTCATTTCTATATATGAGGTTCTCTGTTTGAAGCTCCTCCTGGCTGGTTGACAGTCTTCTTCCTTCATCAAGTTCATATTTCTGTCACTTTACAGGATATGCACAACCTCTTACCCACGTACATCAGATGATGTTTTCTATGCCACCTATTCCTCCTTGCTCTTGATGATGGGTCTAAGCCAAGCAGCTCTTTCCCCAGCTCCCTTAAAGACAGGAAATTCTTTAAAAACCCAAGTTAGACCATCAAACGGTCTCCCACAGTAACTCTGGGTCTCATAACCATCCATGAGAATATCCTTGCTTCCCACCTAGAATAACATCCCCAAATTATTACCCCTGTGACCTCCCACCCACCATGCACATGCAGTAACCTACTGCAGCAGCATCACAACTCTCCCACTTTTCATCTGACCTTCCCTATGCACACTGGCCTAGCAAAAGGCAGCAAATGCCATGGTGAGGCCAGCCACAGTCACACAGACTTGGGTTCCCCATTTCTTGCCCAATCTCTTCTCTAACCATCTGCCTGTTTCTGTCAGACCTGTGTATGCATGCAACAGGGCTGGAGAACACGGCTCCTCTGCCAAAGTCAACTAGGAATTGGGCAAGCAGTTCAGAAGTTACTGGCAGGGTGGGAGGACAGGCTAATGGACAGATGGATGGACAGATGGAACAATTACATAAGCAACATTCCCTCAAACTAAAATAAAACTTTTGAAGTCCCACCTGTTCCACAAAGCATTTAATCAGCACTAGCCACTCCCCAATTCAAGGTTTTATAATAGGCTATAGTGCATAAGGGAGTAGCTTTAGTCTGTAGACACACCGGAGCAGCACACCGCTGACTGTACATCACGATGTACAGCCACGGCACTCCATAAATAACTGCCTTTAAACACAAGCTGTACCCAAACAAGACTTCACAGTCAAGGAGAAAAAGAATGGTTGCATAAAAACATTATAATGGCATGTAATTTGAAACATCCTTTGAAATACTAATGCGAGGAAGGAAAAGGAGAAAGAAAGCAGGAGCTTATGGGGTGGGTTTTTTTAAGGTTTTTTTTTTTCTTTTCTTTCAGGGGGGTCTGTTTTGTTTTTCAAGAAATACGAAAAGTAGAGAAGTAAAAATAAAGACTACTACCAATTAAAGGATCTGCAAAGGCGTCTTGCATCTCAACAGCCTAAGACTGTGTGAAGGGATAGAGAAGAAGCTGTGCTAGATGAACAGATGGATCAGGAAAGTGTGAAGAGGTCCATAAGGTAGACTCAAGTTTTTAAAGCATGAAACTTCTGAAGCCAGCACAGATTCATTGTAGGTGTATTCATAAAAGGATTAGTTAAGGTGAGGGGAGTTGAGGGTTTCTTTGGATTTTTGAAATAGCTTATAGATGTAGGTAGGTAACAGCACACTATGTGTACATGTATGGAGCGCTGCATGTGGGAATACTCCATCCTTGTCCAACATGCAAGGCAAGGAAGACTGGAAGCATTTTTCAGAGGTTAACCAAACAACCTGATGGCAACATTGTGGATATGGTAGATCAAGAGTAGAATCAAAAATAGAGGCAGATCAGAGCCAAGAGAAAAGGGAAAAAAGTGCCTGCTTGTACCAAAGACATTTGCTTTGTTTTAGTTAGAATTTTCTTTTTAAGTACACAAAAGAAAAAATACAACAGTGTCATTAAAATGAGCTGAGCAAGCAAGTGTGCGCTCCTCAGAAAAAGAAGAATAATTTAATTTTACACAACTTCTTTCGACTGACATTTTAGGAATAAACATACTTTTAGGAAAATACTGCTTTTGAGCAGAAGGTCTACCTAGAAAACCTCCTGAGGGCTCTTTTCCATCACTGACATTAATTATCACTTCAAAATACCCTACACAATCCTAGCAAAAACAGCAGCAGAAATTTGGAGAGGGAGAATTCTATATTTATTAATAGATTCAGCCTCATTTCAGCAAACACCCATCTTGCAATAAAAAAGGTTCTAATTAAAAGTAGTGTATGTTCTGAGGTTCACATCTGAAAATTAGTAACAGCTACTGTCATTGCTATGACAATTACCTAGTTTTTGACTAACAAACAGCTTTAACTTTTGGATGAACAATCCAAAATATAAATAATCCAACCCATAAGCACAATATTGAGATTTTTCATCTCAAATGGTATATAACATTAAAAGAAAACTTGTTCTAATGTATTATAAACCTATGCCCATCTCCTGTTCACTATCATTACATCTATATTTACACAACACAGAAAACACTGAAGAGCTTCCAGTAGGCCTACCAACTACTTTGAACAACATCAACCTGAAATATCAAGTAAGATGTGTTAAAAACAGTTTCATATACTATACAAACTGCTGTATGTTTTGACAACTTTAAGATTTCTTCACCTCTGAAAGAGGTCACAAAGTCCGATGGGCCTTAATCCTGCATACACTCCTGTATAAGCAATGCAACTGAAGTCAAACACATGCTGAGCTCCTCATGTGCACAAATATTTGTAGAGAGAATTTAAGTGACTCTGGGGAATAAACAAAATGCTGCCAAGTGTTCAAAATAAAAAACAGAAGAGGAAACTTTGCAATTTGTTTTTAGCTACTGTTTTATTTATTTTATTATTTTATTGAACACAGCAGGTTAACAGGAATTTAGAACAATCATAAAAGGTCTGACAAGAGCTCTAGGAACAGCTGACTATGACATGCTCCACCTTCCATGCACCTCGGTCTTGCTATTAATATTTCAGGTAACAGCCAAAAATAACAAGCAAACAAAACAAACACAAAACCAACCAACCTCAAGAAGAAAACAAACAAAAAACGTACTCCCACCATCTTGAAAGAAGCAGAATGGCCAAACTACACTCCACTTACTCATTGAAAACGCCTGTGACAAACCTACAATTAACATGATATGCTGCAACATGCACAGCAAATCTCGGTGTGCCTGGGAAGAGTAAGAGCCAGCAGAGGGTAATACCCAAATCCTTCCAGCAGACTTTTGAAATCTGTCTACTACAGATCTCCCACCAGAACACCTTCCTCTTCACCATCACCTAGAAATGCATCTATGAAAAGGGAGAGAAGGGAAGAAGAGCAGCACATACCACCAAGCAGCATGAACTCCCAACACTCAGAGCACACTGGACCTTCTACTCTACCAAGACCAGCATGCTGAGGCAAAAACACAGGGAGCTTTTGAGAAGTGAATTACATGAAAAATACACGAAAAATAAATATGACCTTCTTAAGATTAGGAAATACAAGAGCAAGTAGAAAGTTTATAAACACAAATTTGCTCTACTGTCAAGTTTAATTCAAAAGATTATGTGCTTTAAAAATAAATATATAGAAGTACAAAGTCCCATTTGCAGGTACAAAGCTTAAAAAGCTGGCAGTTATTTTGCAGCCATGAAATCATATTGGTTTAACAAGTTAAAATATCACCCAGAATATCACATGCAGGCCAAACAGAAGGATCTACACTCTCAAAGTCAGGACGTGATGAGACTGAAGAGCCCTCAATGATGTACATTCACTTACTTTGCACAGAAAATGGGACTTTACAGCTGAAGAGTTGCTCCCTTCATAAGCACTAACTCAAAGTAAACTAACACAGTGGAAAACTCCGGGTGTTTCTACACCAGATTGTGATCCCAGAGAACCATGAATTTAGGAAGCACTTAAGAAAAATCCATATTAGGATCCCAACTTCTGTGAATTTGATGATGAAGTCAGCCAAAACATACTTCTACACAGAAATCATATTAAGCGTAAACTGTTTCTACAAATTGACTAAGAAATTTACAGTTCTTACAATAGAGGATGACTTTTAAACACTGACACCTAATTAGGAAGAGGAGAAAGGAGTGAAAGGTTCCATATTTGAGCTCCAGTAAATATTTTTTGATACTTAATAGTTGAATAAATATTTAATTCTACCGAACCTCGCAGACACATCCTCCCCTTCCTTCAGCTGAATACAACAGTGTGTTACCATCAACATCTGCACTACTACAGTCATCTGTAGGAACACATTAACAGAGAGAGTGATACAATTTACCAGAATGGAGCTCTATGTGGCTGGCATACTGAAGATTCAGTTAAAAATTGATTCACACTTTGGGATTTTTTTCCCCCACCTTTTTTTTTTTTCTCTCAAATAATATTGCCAGGCAAGTATTCATTTTAAATGCCAGCCACATCACCATGTCAAAATCATATTTTTTCTCCAAATATGTGTCAGTGTTAAATTAGGTAATCCTATTATTATAAATAAATAACGAAAGGATTAAATTTCAAGACACCAGTAGGCAACAACACTAAAAGGCTGTATTAGGAATTCAAATTTGAAGCCAAGCTGGAACACACAAACATCTGTGGTGAAGTAATGTTAGAAAAATAAATCTAATTACATTAAAGCTAGAATTAAAAGCTTCTGGGGATTCAACAGTTCAGTATCACAGAAATTCATCATATAATAAGTAATCCATATACATTTTCCTCATTTTAAAACACAACAATATATTATTTTTACTCCACATCAGCTAAACGTAACTTACGTCTCAAACATCACATGATTGAGAAGAGGAACACAACTAACTTGAGAGCCCATACATTCATTTCTGAAAGTTACTTTGCCTGAAGGAAACAGGCATGGTAGCTCTCTGAAAGCTAACCTATTTCCAATGAAATTCTCACAGCTGCTTCACAGAAGGGAGGAAAAAATATATGCAATATTTCTATAGCAACACAGATTAAGACATGCAGCACCTTTTACATTTATTTTGTTCTTTCATTGTGACTTAGTCAAGATATTTAACACAACTACTTCTGCCATGCTAAAATATCTTCATTAACAGTGACAAAAAAAAATACTATCATGTTCTAAATTTTAAAAAATATTGTTAAAAGCTGAATACATTACTCTTGTGAACATTCAGAACTGCAACATTTTTCCTTCACACACATTTAATATTATGAAACTGCACAGACTTAGCAACAGGGCTGATCTTGTAACAGTGATTTCCTCCATTTACATATCATTTTAAGGCTTGTTTTAATTTATATTATAGAATTAATGCTTACTGCTTCTGATACAGAAAGCTGGTATAACCATTCCTAAACAAATCGTAATCTAGATACTAAAGTATCAGAGTTAAAATACAGAATTTGGAACCACGAAATGAATCCTGTTGTTCATTATATTACAAACACTCATCATTCTTGTGTTAGAAATAACATCAAGATGTTGATGATCTGAAGTAAAAATCAAGATAATATAAATATATATAAATATAATATATATTCTATAATATATGCTATATATTATGTACTGTATATTATATATTATATATTACACAGATCTAGAGTTTATAGGTTTAGCTCATGCATAATACTAAAATTCTTTAAAACTCTCAAATAGAAATTACGACAAATATAAAGCATTCTTGTTCCTTTCACATGATGAGCACATAGTTCACAATTACTTCATTTATCCTCCACGTCAACACGATTCCAGGTTAGTTCTCTCTCATTACTGTTTCATGACCCATGTTCATACTTCACACACAATAAGCACATAACCAATAAAAGATTTCATAAATAAGAGCTCATATCCCAGTCAGAACTTAAATAGTACCTAGGAAAAATTGTTGGTTAGGTCTTTTCTGTCCAAATTTCTACTGCTGTTATACATTTGAGAGAGAGTGAAAGCCAGTGCTTACATGTGAACAGTTTTCAAGAGTTTCCATTTATAGTTAGTATTATAAATAGTTATTTTTATAGCAGCACTGAACTGACTTTTCAATATATATAGAGAGAGGGTGTTTTCTGCTTTCAGAAATTATTCTATTATTCTACCTTGTACTTCCACTCTTAGCTCTCCTCCCACTCACATGGTCTTTCTATGGCTCCATTCAACAACAGAAACAGCCACTTCGAGTGTAAGGCCACCCTGGCACTACAGTTCACAGAATACCAGGTTGGAAGGGACCTCAAGGATCATTTGGCCCAACCTTTCCTGGAAAAAGCACAATCTAGACAAGATGACCCGGGACCCTCTCCAGCTGTGTCTTACAAGTATCTAGTGTTTGGGAATCCAGCAGTTTCCTGGAAAGATTGATTATTTCTTCAGCTGATTGCTCCTATTGTGAATTTTCCTTTCATGTCCCATTGGAATATTCCCAGGAATAACTAGTACCCATCACCTCTCATCTTTCCCATGAGATTCCTTGCAAAAGGGAGTCTCCATCTTTGTAGACACCCTTTAAATACCAAAACACAATATTAATTAGATCCATGCTCCATTAATAGTTTCCACCAAACTAATCCAAAACTGTTTTATGAAGAGGCTCTCTTTATACTGATCATACAGTTTTTTACACTTCCCTGATAAAGAAGGCTTATGAAATGCATAATCTCAAGGGTTTTGTTAGGAGCATACAACTAGAGTATGCATTTCAGTACTAAAATCTCCAATTATTTTTTCCTCATTATTATTAAACTAAACTGATAGGATCTATGAGAGCATTAAGAAGGATCTGCAATTTCTTTGTTTCAATGCCAAGTTTTGAAAACTAAGCCAGGGTACATCAGCTACAACATTAACAGGTTTATTGTAACTCTCATTTTAAATTCAGACTAAAGGAATCAAAACAATATCTAGTCTCACCTTCCATACAATTCCAATCTAAAATTAAAAAAAAACAACTTTACTATAAACCAACAATGGATTACATATCAGATTCACTAAAATTGTTCACATTAAGTTAAACTTAAAAAACAAGCATAATGCAAATATTTTTTACATGTGTATCTTTAAAGATAACTGCTTTCAACAGCAGGTCCAACACCAGCTGAAATTAATTCTAAAAGATCTAAAACATTGTATAGCATTTGCTCCTTGCAACGCTTGATTTCTATAGCTTTAGGTTTTTCCATGCTCCTATAAAACATGGTCTTTGACCAGTTGTCATGTGGCATCCAGTTCTCCTGCATGCTAGAAAAATCTAAGGAGCTAAATCAAGGCAACCAATATTTTGGCACAATTCTGATGTAATTACCTAAATTCTACAGTTTTAGGTAAATACTGACAAACAAGGCCATACTCCTGAGAGATATTCAATGCAGAGACTTCTTGAGGAAAGAGAGCTTTCCTTGAAGAATATCTTGCCAGAAGTACAAAGGGGGCGATTTTCCTTCCTATTGCCAAATGAACAAAAAGAGAGAAATTTTGAACACCCACACAACTAGAGGTAGTATTTAAGTCTCTACAATAGAAAAGGCCAATATTTTTCTTATTTAATCCACCTATTAAAGATGGCACTTCGTGCTTCTATTACACACAAATATATTTCATAAAAAGCTTGCTTTTTTTCTGCCCAACTGCAGTTTTTTTGCCTTCAAAATCACACACACTAAGACAAGAACAATCTTAATGATCGTGCTGTTTTAGGCAAACCCAAAAGACCACCTGAAATGCACAATTTTGACACATTCCCACCACATATGGGAAATAGTTAAGTGTACACATAGAAAGCAAAATAAAGTGGGACTTGTGGATTGTACTAGCCAAGGAACCAGTATGAGCTGGCCACATACACCTTGATCACTCATTACACGGGAAGCTGGAGGTGCTCAACAACTCTCTGAAAAACAGCAGAGAGGCATGAGGAAAACAAAAGAAACTAAAAGGACAATTTTAAACTTCTGTCCTGCAATACTGCAGAGCCACTTGCGATCTGCATTTATCAGCGTGCCGACGGATCTTCCCAGCCCTCCTCTGTTGCACATTCTCTTACAGCCTATTTGAGACCTTGCAAAGCTTTACTAGATAAACATGTATTTGTAATAAATTATTCTTCCAGATGTGACTGTGACTAATGCATTACCATCCTGACAAGCCTACTGAGTACAAGCCAGGTAATAGCTTCCCTCGCCTGAGGCACAGCACCCAGGAATATGCACGATCATTACTAATTTCACTATGGCAGTAGCAGGCTGTTGCTGCCTCAGACAGCTACCTGCCGCAGCCATGGCCGGCACTGCACGATGCAGACAGGAGGAGCATCTCTGCGAGCAAGGCTGGAGTAGTTCAGCAACAGCGTGCAGAGCCCGCATATTTATCAAGAGAACGGAACAGGAGCTCCGCTTCTTGCTCCTCTAGCCCTAGAAGAGGCATTGCTGCAGACACACAAAACCCTGCTTGGAAAAAATCCTTTTGCCTTCCATGTACTCCAAGGACAGCAACCGAGGTTTCCCTGCCCACCCACCAATATAAAAGATGAAAGCTGAAGCAGATGCAAGGAATAGCCCAGCAACGGGAATCCCGGCATCCCTCATCTTCCTAGCGGCTCGAGGTGAGGAACAGCCGTCTCTCCTGGGTGTTGTCCCCTCTGATGCTCTCCATCACCACCTGCCTACCTCGGAACAACTAGTACGTTTTCGCACAACTGGCACCGACAATGCACAAGCCGAGCAACAGGGCGACTGATTTAAAAAAAAACAACAAACCCCAAAACCACACACAAAAAAAACCCCAAACCCACCCAATAGAGAACGCTGCCTCCCCCAAATCATAATAATCTATGGAGCATCTTTTTAAGAAAAAGCCCTAAGCACTTCCAGTGCGACGGAAGACAGTATTTAAGGGAGGAAGCCGGGAGAGCTCGCTCAAGACAAGGCTCAGGGGCGGAATCCCACGGGCGGAATCCCACGGGCAGAATCCCACGGGCGGCCACCTCCCCGCCCCGGGGCACCTCCGGCCGGACCGAGGACGGGCCGCGTCCGCCGGCTCTGCCCCCTCCCGAGAGAGGCGGCCACGGACCCCGCGCCCCGCCGGGCACCGCAGCCTCAACCCCGGGCTCTTCCCGGCCCCTCGGGCGCACCTGGGCTGGGAGCGGAGCGGGGCGCAGACACCGACTGGCCCCGGCGGGGTGGCAGGAGGGAGGCAGCCGCCAGCGGCGGCGGGGGAATCGCGGCTGGCCGGGGAGGAGAGGGGACGGACAAGGAGCGGAGGGAAGAGGGCGAGGCGCAGGGTTGCCTCGCCGCAGCAGCGGCAAGAGACCGACAGCCGGGCGATGACAGGTGAGGGCGACGGAGGGCACGGGGCGAACTGCCGGTGCGGCTCCCCTACCTGCGCTCCGGCGCTGCCGCTGCTCTCGGTGCGCCCGCTGCCGCTTCCCCGCCTGCCGCCGCCCCCTCTCTGCGCTCCCCCGCCCGCCGCGCTCAGCCGGCCCCGCTGGCCGTGGGGCCCGCCCCCGGCCCGCATTGACGTCTCCGCTCACCAATAGAAGAGGAGTGAGCGTGCATCAGGCCACGCCCACACCCGCATCGGCCAATAGCAGCTCGCCGTGGACCCATCTCCCCGCCCCCGGAACCGCCCCCAGCGGCACCGCCCCGGTCGGGGCCGGATCGGTGGGGGCGCAGCTGCCGCGCAGCGGGCGCGGGAGGTGCAGGGGTGTGGTGCAGGGGTGTGGTCCCGGGGGTCGCGTCGGGCAGTCCCGGGGCAGGTACGGTCGTGGGGGACAGGGGGACACCTCCGCAGGTGGAGGGGCGAGGGGCCAGCCCCCGGTAGCAAGGCACGGCCGTGAGGGATGTGTCCCTCCCTGACGGGGAGGGGGCAGGGGCCTTTTCGTGCGGGGGATTCCGCGGAACGGATGGGCTTCCTCTTTTTATTTTTTTAATTTCTTTTTTCTATTTTTGGCATGGAAACTGGTCCCCGCCTCCGGCACTCAGAGCCGTTTGTCACCCGGGTGCGGGGCAGGGAGGCGGCAGAAGCGCCGTAGGAGCTGCTGCTGCTTTTGCTGGATGGGTGGAGAGAAGGAGAACGGCTGTAGAGAAGGGGAGCGGTGATGTTAAAAAAAAATCAGTATCTCCTCTTTTTTTTTTTTTTTTTTTTCCTTTTTTTACATCAGCTCCTGAGGTGGAGGTGAAAATGCCTCCAGCCCTTAAGCATTTCTACATCCTTTTTTTACAAAACTAATCTGGGCTTTCAGAATATGCTGCTGGTGCCTGTAAGGCTTTCACCTTTTAGCTTTGCTCACACATAATAACGATTTTAATCTAAAAGCCACTTTCCAGCGGGCATCGAGTATCAGATGCATCAGGGCAAAATGTAGCTCTGCAAGTTATGGGTGCTTGAACTTGACCCCCATTTTCTTGGTATGCTTCAATGGTTATTTAAATTAGAAAAATGTTATGAAGCCAAATGGACATGCCACAGAAATCAGCAATGGTAGAGTATTGCTACCAAAAGTATACTTCTTCTTTAAGGATATGTACCCTACAAAAATCTGCCCAGACAGATAGCAGAATTTAAGGCACTGCAGTGCATAAAAATCAGGTATCTCATTTTCATTTGTTGTTCCACACAGACTGCTTCATGAGCCTTGGGGCACTGAAGTGTTTTAGTTTGGGTCAGGGATGCACTTTTGAAGTAAATGCTGTCATCATCTCTGCTAACAGTGCTGTAATTCAGAGTGTGGAGTGGTGTTGGAGTGCATGAAATAGATCCCTTTTGTATAAAGCTAAACTAATACATCCAGCTACAAATGAGCACTGGGTGGGACTCAAACTGAACTAGTTAAATACCAGGAATCCTTGAGGTGAGTATAGCTTGAAGATCAGGCCCTCAGCACCAGTGGTTGCACTCTACAGGTCTGTTAGACCTTGGTGCTTGCCAGTGTAGTTGAAGATTTAGAGCTTTGTAGCTTAGAAGGAAGGTCCCAGTAGGTAACATCTGAAAGACCTGATTCCTGGTTCACAGCTGGCAGTCAACTGATATGTAAAAACTTTGATGGTTGAAAGTCTGCTGGAACTCCCAGTTCATATATGGATCACCTCATATTCTTGTCTCAGGAGTACATCACATCATCCACAGCTATAAGGATAACTTGAACTGAAGTAAAAAATGTGCTACCACTGCTGCTGTTTCAGATATTGTCAATGACTTTTGTCGTCCTTAGTAATTTCCCTACCCCTGCAACAGATTCCAGGATAGAAGGCAGTAGTTCTGCAAGTGTAAAATGAAGATTATTGACTGGGTAGTGGTTTAATGATTTAAAATAACTGAAGGAACATCCGATAACATATGTTAGCAATGTAAACATTTTTTTTCTATCAGAGTATCTTGCAATTTTAATATGAGGCCAGATTGTAAGAAATGCAGCACAAACAGAGTTTTTTTAAGAAAGCATGTAGAGAACCACTGTGGTAGCAAAATCAGATCTGAGAGATTTTTTTCTTACAATGTACACAAAATAAATTTCATTTTCTTACAGTGCTTCTCACAGGCAACCTTCATGTACTAACATGATGTAGTTACTCCTTTTACTGAGATCTGTCTCATTTTGGAACGTGTGTGTGAGAGAAATACGTTATTTGATAAGATAAAACACTTTTTTACATACTTTAATCTTGAGGAGCTTGACTACAGACAGCAGCCCATAATTTTACATGTCTGAAACCAAACATCATAGCTCATTTGTCTTCTAGGATACTTCCATATTCATCATCATATTTTTGCTCTGATCTTGTGGTTGTAACAGAAATATTAAAATACAATAGATCTTTGTTTACTCTCTCCAAAATTTTAAAGCTAATTTAACTCAGTTATAAAGATGGAATTTTCTAATGTGAACCCTTCAGATCAGGCATAATGTAGAGGCCAAACCCTTTTTTACTGACACATCTATTATAGAGATTTTTTTTTGGCAAGCTAGACTACATTCCACAAAGTCACTAAAACAAAATATAGGAAAAAAAGTTATACCAGGTGAAGCAAGGATGTATGACTCTGAATACAAATAAGCAGCAGATCTCATTCATAGCAAGATTTTTTTTTTTAGACAAACTTCCTGTTAAACAACAGGGAAACACCCAAGTTTCCCAAGGGCCACCTAAGTGTTTTCTCCAGGAACTCCTAAAGGGATTGTGGAGTGATCAAGGCCAGAGACAAACACCTGAAGGCAGCAGATGATCTTGACTTCCCTTTGCTGGCTCAGTGTCAGGCTGTCCCACCAGTGCAGATCAGAGCAGTCTGATTGTTCTGCTGGAAATGGTGAGAAGCACCAAGTCCTACACGTGTCCTACTTCTCTGGAGCACCTGTGAGTCACCACATCAGCTGGGTGCAAAGGCAGCTCCTGGTTTGGTGGCCAATCCATGTCATACAGCCTGGAAGGAGAGACCTGCTTACCCACTGCATCTGTATTTTCACTGACACTAAGAGCCAAGTAAGAATAAGTTTGATGTAGACATAAGTGGAGAGACAAGAGGACATTGAGTAACAAGCATTAGTTTAGTGAGGTATGAATGCATGTAAATGGCCAAGATATTATCATGGCATTAGAAGAGCCTTTAAAAGGGCAGAAATCAGTGGGAGTTTTTCTCAGCTGAAAAGTGCAGAAATTGGCACATGGATAGTAGCAGAATATTAATTTCTTCTTTCTTGCAATGACATTTTATTACATACAGAAGAAAGAAAAACTATTAAGTAGTCAATAGATAGTTTCTTTCCTAATATCTTAAGAGAAAACAGTGTAACAAAAGGGAGTAATGCTGGTTTTATTACTGTTCTCTATAAACTGGTTGTTTCTTGACTGAGAACCAAGCTCTCAGTTGAGCAATCAATATTTTAAAAATAATTTTATGGTGAATTTCCTATACAGTGTTGCACTTTTAATATACACAATAGTCATAATTCTCAGGTGGCAGAGTCTGCACTGACATCCTTTTACAAAACTTCCTAAAACGTGTATTTTAAAATTTGTAATTTGCAAGTATTGCTCTTGATCACTTCATTTTGAAGATTAGGCTTATGATCAAAGGGCTATGGTTTTATTCCTTTCTGCACAATCATTTCTATGCAAGGACTACACAACAGTTCTTTCTTCCTTTATTTGGTGGGTGATGCAACCAAAATGGCAAGTGGTTCACACCACAAGATTTTCCTTGTATGGATGTGGAGTGTGTGCCAGTAGGGATGAGGGTTTTCTGCACATCCCTGTTACAGAAATGCAGGCGGCTTTGCCCAGTAGTTCTAAGCCGGATTAAATCCAAGAGGAGGAAAGTAACAGAAGAAATAGTACTTGGTCTTTAAGAAATAGTCTTACTGCCTTCTTTAGCAAGAATTGTTCAGGCTATGAAAAGTATCAGTCATCTAGAGCTTACCTACTCTCTCTGCCTCTTAGTTTAAAAATAGGTTTTCTGTGCTGCTTAACCACCTGATGTATTCTCCCCCTATGCATTAGCACTGCCCTTTCTGCTGGCTTCCTAAACATACGTGGGTAGATTTCAAGATACACATTCTGCTTTTACAGAGGCAGGACTGAGCCTAATTATAACCTGCAAGATCAGAATGTGACTGTTTTGACTTGCAGAAGCAAAGATGAATAACTGAGTTGTTGGAATTTATGTTCTGAACTCAGTCCACTTTTTACTGTAATTTATTGTACTTATGACAGTGCTCATACCTGAAGAAAATGACCTATGTGTGCAAGCGATCATTTACATTGTATTTTCCAGTGAAGTAAAATTTACTTTTAACAAAGTTAAAAAAACCACTGGCTGTTCTTTTGTAAATCTAAAATCAGTATGGTTTTATTTTTAATCTATGACAAGAAAATAGTAGACAGAATAAAGTTAAAAAATATTTTTACTAGACTACAGTAATTTAGGCAGTCTGACATTTCAAGAACTGTACATCTTTATTTCAATAATAATGACCAGTTGTGGTTAAAGGATTTCATTCATCCTAATACCTCTTACTGTGTGTAATAGGCACATACAGTGTTTACACAGGTAGCTTTGCCCATGACATATTTCATCCTTAGCATAATTCATAGTTTTATGTCAGCATTTGGTTGGAACAAGACGAAGGTAAGATGACATGGTTGCAGGGTAGCTTTCTGCTGCAGCAGTCTGTGTGTAAAGCTCTTGAGGGGAATCTCTGGTTATCTAGACCCTTCCATGCTGCAGTCATCACCTTGATCTCAGAACAATGGTACTGACATATATCATTACAGACTTACACATCACTTTTCCACCTATTTTTCCCTTGTGGAGCTCTGGTGTCACCAGCAATGATGTCAGAATGAGTGTCCCTATGGTGTCCCTAGCAATGATGACAGATTAGATAGGATAGCTCACATATTTTGTAGTGATTATTTTCTTAAAATCAGTCAATTTTCAGAACATTTGTAGCTTTACATAAATAGTTTACCAAAGCCTGTCCCATCTATTATATTTAAATATTATACTTTCCTTCACTGTCTGACTTTTAGTTCTTACTCCTTTCTCTCTTGGTTGCATTTAAACTATGTAGTTACTGTTGTTTTCAACCACACCAGCAGTATCTCTCATTTGGGGGCTCCTTTGACCTAATTTTTAACAGACAGTGTCTCCATATAAAAGAAGACTCACCCTTCCTTCTATAAAATTAGAACTTGTTAATTGTCTTATTAAGACAATCCTCATGGACAATCCATGCTTCTACATTTAGTGTTTGTATACACAGTCCAAAAACTTAATGTAATATATGAAATACTGTACCTAGGTTGATGTACCACTAAATGTAATCTCCAATTCAGTAAAAAATATAACTTTCTTTAAATGTATTTTTAGTAAAGGCAGAGATGTGTATGTGTTTTTGTAGCCTGACATACAAAACGTTATGTTCTAAAATCTGAATTTAAATATAGCAGAGAAAAAGGGGTTGGGCAATAGTGTCAATGCAGTTGAGATGTTACAATTTTTATTTATTGTAACATATATTATCATCACAATTTTTCTTAAGGAGAATTTTATTCTTGGACAGAATTCCTATTTAGATGGATCAGGTTTCATAGAAACACAAAATAATAGGTTCATCCTGTTTCACAAACACATGGTAGTCAGTTGGCTGGATATATCCAAATTAATTTGTAGCATCATGGCAGAGGTGAACCTCAAACAGATTTTTGAGGAAAGTACTGAAGTGGCTTTCCTGATGTTTATGAGGAACTCAGCAAGAACACATAGGAGCACACAGGAGATAACATGAATGTGCCTTCCTGAATTTTTATCAAGCACATAATACCATCCTGGGTAGGGCTTTTGTGAGAGCTTGGAAGATTATATAGTGGAGACAAAATGTAAATGGACTTCAAAATGAAGACAGTGTATCCTGGTGCTGTAAAGATGGAGTGAACAAAGAGAGGGTTGTAGGACAGGAAGATTCAGAACTTGCCATCTCCCATAGTGATGATGAATTATTAAGGTAGTTTGTGGCAAGAGTAAGAAAACAGGTTTTGCAGCAATAAATGTGTGGCATAATGAAAATTTGTATAAGTTTTAAGTTTACATATAAATGCAAAAAGTCTTCTACTAGAAATGTTAAAAAAAATCTTGTTAGGATTTCAGCATAATTTGGCTATGAAAAAAAGATGGAGGTGGAAAGTACAGATAAGTGGCAGGCTAGATATGATTTGTCATGGTGACTGCAAAGGAGATGCAACTGGAAGTGCTGTTTTAAACATATTATTCTTGGGGTCATGTCCCTTGAGAACAAATATGAGCCAAATTTTCTGCGGCTTTCCTTTGAATAAAAACAGTCAGATCTGCAGTGAAGGGATGAATATTCAAAATAATAATTTAATCATCATAGGGTTGCATTGCCATAAATGCTGTAGGTGGGTCCTAAAAGAATGCTAAATGACATAAAGTTGTAATGGATAGATGCACAGAGAGAAAAACAACAACAAAAAGAAAAATCTTCGAAACTTAAGGAGGGCAAGGGGGAAAAGTGATGGATTATTGTTTTTCAAGTTCAGTTCAAAACCAGTAACAGCAAAGGTAGAAGCAGATTATGTTATGTCTAAACTGAGAAACCTAGTTTACAGAGGTTCTGGAATGAAACTGGAGAAGAGGTAAATCTAATGGGCTTGGAGATGGGAATGAGGAGCAGAGTAGTTTGTAGCTGGTGAGAAAAGGGGATCAGAAAAAGAATGTTTTTGGTGGAAGTGTGAGAACTGAAGGAGGAGTGAACAACAGTTTGCTCAGGATGGAAGAACTGAGGCAAATGTGACATGGGAGAAGGAAAGGAGTTACAGAAAGGGAAGTGATGGAAAGCAGATGTCTTCATGTAGAAGACATTGGTGAGATACCAATGTGGAGAGTGAAGGAGATGCAGGAGCAGAGTAAAAGGGAGGATGATTCAGGGTAGCTAAAAATCCTACTTAAGATGACAGATGTTCCCCTATTGGAGAATGGAGAATGACTTAACTAGGAAGCAGGAAGAAATATAGAAGGATAAAAAAAGATTGCAGTGGGGAAAAGGGGTGAAATGAAGGAGGTAGAAAATTAACAGAAATCCTTGGGATAAAAAGAGAAAGGAGACAAGAAATGTGGAAAAAAGAGAAAGGAGACAAATACCGAGAATTACTGATCATCTGAAAATTGTGGAAAAATTGACAAGGTTTGAGGGAGAAGATGACCTCAAGTATGAGGGTGCAAGGTATATGATGATTGTTTAAGAGAGAGGAACACAGCATCAGAGATTCAAGAATATGGCTGATGAAAATCAATGCAAGGCTGTAAGCCTTGGTATAGGCTGAACTGAAGGAGGAATGAACACAGAAGGGAGACATGGGACTCTTCAGCCAAGGGTTCAGGTGAACTGATAAAGACTTACATGGGATACAGTAAAAATAAAATAATGCCTTGAGCTGAAATCAAAAAACAAGGCTGAAGATGGTGAGCAGATAGAAAAAAAATGATAGGGGGAAGTGAGAATGGTCATATTTAATGCTGGTAACAATGGAGAAAGAGTAAAAGTGGTGTATCCTGGGATGAGTGTAGACAGGGAAAGAGCTGAAGTCCAGTGTGACTGCCATGAAATGTATCTGGAGATATAGAAATGAATGGAAAAATGAGAGGAAAGATAAAGAAAAGGATTCAGGACTTGATGAGGGTAAAAGGAATAACATATGAAAAAGTCATGGATGACAGGGTTTTTTTACAGAGACAAAGAGAGTGGGAGGAAAGAAGAGTGTAGGTGTGAAATTTGAAGCTGTGAAACAAGCCAGGTAGAAGCAGTAAGGAAGGAAGATGTAGCATTAGGACAAAATTTTCAGACTTGGATAGTAAAAATAATGATCCTAAATTCTGTTTAGCAGTCTTAGTAGAAAGTGGCTTTAAAGTTGAGTCCCTCAAAATATTTTTCTTTCCAGACATCATCTGCAAATAGTTACTCAGATGTGTGGGCTTTTCTCTGGAGAGAGCAGCAGGAAATGAACTGTGGATTCCTTCTTTGTCATCTTCAGTGTGTTTATTAGGCGGTGGTGGAAAGGCTGATAGAAACTATAGTTGATAAAGTATCAGGTGATTCATTTAGCTGATAGAAGGAAGAAATGTTAATTATGCCATTCCAAAACAAGTTTAGATCTTTCTGCTTCACCACATTTGGCAGGTCTATTTGGAAGAAGCCTGTACCGTTTCCTAATACAGACTTCAGCCTGAATGCAACCTAAATGGCTGAAACAAGGTTTTTTTCAGCAGTCTGCACTGGAGGGCTCTGCTGCTTGATAATAGTGTTGGTTTACTGTCTTAGGGACTTTCCTGTTTCTGCAGCTGTTTTTGCTCTGTTTAGAAGTGGATACCTTTTTTTTTTCCTGGAGGTGGGCCTTGCTGCGCTTCTGTCACTTGGAGTTTGGGTTTCTGCAGAGAACAGTCCATAAGACCAGAGATCAAAAAGGGAGCTTCCCCACGTGAGCACAGAACACCCACTGGCTGAGTGAGTTCCTCCTCATGTTCCTGGCAGGCAGCTTTGGCTCCTGTGAAATTCAAAGTGTGTGTTTTTACATGCAAAGCTTTGGGACGGGATCCATCTTGCTTGAATACAATGCTCAGTCCTTGTAATAGCTCAGCAGCTGGGGTTCTTTGGGTGAGGGGTTCTGCTCTCACCTGTGCTGGGGCAAGGTCTGCCGGTCTCGTGTCTTGCATGCTGACCATGGTGCTCTCCACCAGCATTAATATTTCAGTCCTAATGCCCACGAAAAACTGTTTCCAAGAGAAGCTTTCTCCTTCCTGCTTTTGAGAAGGGATTTTGTTGTTAGGCCTGGGGAGCTGCAGCAGTCTGTGATTCTGATTTGTTTTCTAGGAATGACTAAGAGAGGAGGAGTTTATCTGCTCTGACTAAATTCTGATGACTGTTAGCAACCACACTTCTTTAACTGTACAGGAGCTTGCTGAAAGTATGGTTTTAATCATGCAAAACCCTCCCCAGTTTCTGATGTTGCTTCTCACATACATTATGTTATTTTCCATTTTTAGCTTCAGTCCTTCTGTGTTTGGCATACAGGATTTTCCAGGAATATTTTCAAGTGGATTTTCTCGACTTAGTAAACCTATTACTTTCATATATTTTTATTGTCAGCTAATGTCTGAAGATTTCTTGTTTTGAGTACAACCCCTTGGCCCTTATTAAAACAAACATTTTGTTTAAGCATCTTAAAAGTGAAATATATTAAATTAAAAAAATTAAAAAATTAAGAACTAGTATGGTGGAGATTTTGTTTTCAAGTTATAGCAAAGAATACAGACAAAAAAATTCAAATCTTGATCAGAATAATGAACATGTGGGATTAACGACTTAGTTGGAAGCTGCATCAGAAAAAAAAAGTATTTATTTGAATCCTCAGAGGCAAAATGAATGAATCACAGAGTAGCTGGTTTTGGTTCAGAATGACAGTTGTCCCAGGTTAGCTTCCCTGGTATAATTTTAACAGCATCCAACTGCAACAGTGAATAATTTCTTGCGTTTGGTCGCCAACCAGGAAAAAAATGTAAGAAAAAATCTGGATGTGCAGCTAGATACTCTGTCTTGAAAATCTGAAAACATAAGGCTGCAGTTCTCCATTGTGGACCACTCCCTGGTGAAACGAATATCCTTTTCTCCAAAACTGCGTTGGAACTAGTTATCCTGCACTGCAGTGACATCTACTGAAAGAAAGCAAAAAATGTTTTGGGAAAGCAGTGTTTGCCTATAAAACATAATACAAACATCAGGGATTTAATATATTATTGAATACTGAGAGGTTTAATATTTTTTCCTTTGTCTATTTCAGAGCTATTATTGTCTGTTTGTGATAAAGCACTCATCGCCACTGTGTTCCCAGACTATAAACACATACTTAGCTAATGTATTCTGTGACCTGTTTTCTATGCAAATATTTAATTCCTGAAAGATTGTGGTTTAGTTTTAGTTCTTTTTCCATTTGAGAATGGAAGTAGAGGGATTTTTTTTTCTCACTGAAGGAGAGGTGAGATTAGAATTTAGGGGGCTGGCAAGCATAAATATTGTTCAGACAGAGCTGGCTGCTGTGTGCCACAGCGGGTGGAAAGAACAAGAGAATTGACACTTCTGCTACAAAGGTGAACTGCTTGTATTTTTATTACCTTTAGGTAGAGCATATTTGAATATATGCTTTCTTTATGCCCTCCTTTTGCCAGCATGCACTGTTTTGTACTGGAAATGAACTAATGAATTGCAGAAGACTAATGGATTGCATTGTGTACAGCTGCTTGTAGGGGAGATCTGCCTCATTTGCTGGCAAAGCTTTGTGGTCTGTAGCTGCCTCATCCAGATACTTCCATCTCTTTCTTCCAGGGAGCTGGATTATGGGATCTAATCTTCTTGCCATTGGCAGCAGTGTATGCAGGTCTCTGGATGAGGAGGAAAATGGGATTCATGCCGGCAGTTCCATCCCTCTGAAGCAAACAACCTCTTGTCCTTTCAAGCTGCAAGATTGTCCTTGAAGGGATACCTCCAAGCAGAAGGAATCCCACCACTGTATGCACATGCCAAACTAGCAATGACATAGAGGGAAAAAAAAAAGCATAATGTAGCTGGAAATACCAGTGGGAAGGGTTTACAGTTCTGCTCCCTTCTGCATTTTTTTCTGGTCTTCCATCATACAACACTTACAGCCTACAATTAAAACAGCCTGCTGCTATTTGCATTTTCATGAAAGAAGCCTCTTCTAACATACCACTCTTAAATCTCCTATTTGATATCGAGTGAAATTTGACTTCAAGGCTTTATTCTTCGCAGATCATTTAACTCTTAATGGCTTTTCATCCTAAATCTATCTCTGCTTCTGTCTGAGCATATATGTCTCCTTCCTCATCTCTCTCTCTCTCTTCCTCATTATTTGTTCACCTTTAAACCATTCCAAAGCTATTGGAAAGACAGATTGCAAAGACAGAAGCCTGAATTTTGCTATTATGCTCTACAACTCTGGCACGAGTTCCTACACATTCCTATCAGAATTATTTCTGGAACTGAAAACCCAGCGAGGGAAAAAAATGAGCTCTAGGGTGTTTATTAGTTAAATAGTTCTGCGTGGTACTATTTGCACATGGGAATCATATTTATGGATTTAGCTGAACAGTCAAAGAATAGTGCTTCGCACAATATTCTTGGAAGTGCTTAACTTAAGGACATACACAAAATTTAAATACAGTTTATATGCTCAGTTCTAGATACTTTGTGTAAGGCATCCCTTAGAAAAGTAATAGGTAGCAGCAAAGCATGTCTAGCAAGTGGAATTTTCTGTTGATTCTCTCATTCCCTTCCCTATCTTTCCTTTTCCTGACAGAAACAGATGGAATTTTATTTTCTCACAATTACTATGAGCTGAGACTAACAGCTCCTAAATTAGCAGTGAGGGGGTGGAAAGGTGTCGAAAGCAATAAAAACATGCAAACCCTCTGTAACAATCTGAACAGTAAAATGTGGAAATAAATCTTGTCAATCAATACACCATAACTGCCCTGTGGCTTGTGGATTATAACCAATACATGTAATGATCCATCAGTCCTTCATATAATTTGTGTATATCAAATAATTAAAGAATTGTGTTGATTAGACCTTTCAAACTTCTGTGCAAAGGAGGAGGACTGACATTTTATTTACCTACTAATAAAGTCTGCAAAGGATTTTTTTTCAGCTTTGAAGTTGTTGTTTAAGCATGGAAGCCTTTGACTCTCTGAGAACATTTCCTTTTGGTTCTTCTTTGCCCCATTTAGTCTTCTTTTTTCTCCTCAGTTTCATCTCTTCCAAAATATGGTATTTTCTTTCTATGACCATTATTTTATTTTGTTAAATTGTAGTATTTAATCATGAGAGAGGGCACAATGGTAAATAAGCTGTTTAAAACCTACTCCTTATCACACGGACATCTGACAAATCAGCCATGGGACTTTCTTGTAGTGTAGTTGTGGAGCTGGTCTGGATGTGCCACAGGTACAGGCTACAATATGCCAGACTGACACATGCCCCAGGAGTCACACAGGGACTTCCTGTGCTACAGCTGTTTAATTTTGAGAAAGAATACTTTCTAAATTGAACAGGTTAAATTACTTCGCCTCTAAGCAGGCTATATGGAAAGATAAGGAAATTAACATTCAGAGATATAGAAGCTGCTGAGACATCATTTTCTGAACCTTGACTAAAGTGTGCAGGAGGAAGGCTTGATGCAACACTCAGTTTTGTTCCTGATGAGGATCTCATGGTGGAAAATGCACACCACCTGAACTGGAGTGAGGGTTCCCCTTCACAAACAAGGTGAGGATATCCTTTCAGGCAAAGAGAAGTAAAGGAAGAAGTTCACTGTGAGGGAAAGAAAACAGCTACAGGTGAGGTTTATTTCAAGCTCTGTTTTGTCTTTGCTACACAACCAAGATCATGCTGGTCCTGAGTACTGGTTGTGGGCTGCTCTAAGATCAGTAAATTCATTTGGGTATGATGGACTTTGCCATACTGATATTGCTGATACTGGCCTGTTAGTTCAAGAGCAGGAGGTCACTACATTCTTGGTAGTGTTTGTATTGACCATAACCCTTTCTAGAATTGATTCAACAGTGTCAGGTGATGAGGATTACTGCCTCTGGTCTGACATATGTGTATCCCTTCTTCTTTGCTCCCACACATGCATGATTGAGGCTATTTAACACTTAGCTTAGGCTGCTGTGTGCCTCAATATCCAGAAGCTGTCAGTGATTTCTTCCTATCACTGAAGAGGCTGAAATACAGAGGTTGTTCCTGGTTACACCCCTGCATCTTAAGCAAAGTTTCAATGAAGATGACTTTGATGCATGGGATGAAAGATGTTCAGTACACCAAAATTATTCTGCTACATATTTTCTGCCAAGTAGACTCCGAAAGTTCTGGGACAAATGCCAAAGAGATGCTGGTAGTGAATGCTTCTGAGCCATCATGTCCTTGATTGCAGGAAGACAGAGATGGTTGATCAGGGTTTTTTTTTTTAAAGGTTGCCCTCTCTTTGTTTTGCTATTCTTTGTACAGAGTCATGTTAAATACCAGCTAAAAAAATGTATACTCATTTGATGATGCCCTTCTAATGGAAAACCTTAAGTTAGATAGATATAGCTTTTAGCTATGCAGTTTCCACAGGCTATTTAATTTATTGTTACCTCCTACCAGTATCATACACATTTTCTTGGGTTTTCTGGGTTTGCACTGTTTTTGCTGACTTACTGCACAGAGCACATTGAAAATTCTTAGTAATCTTGCAAACACAATGAGCCTGATTCAAATTACTTCTATCATGTGCTCATTCCATGGAAGGTCCAACTTCACTCTCCCTCAGATGTCCCTCCCTTAGAGGGTATACATCTGGGAAAGATTTGACTTAAGTCAGATCTAAAACCCCCTTATTGAGCATTTGTCTAACAGGATTATGCACTACATGTTCTTTTGTATTTTGGACTTTTTTACCTGTGCCTAAAGGCAGTGGCTATCGACATTTCTGCCATAGTGGCTCACTCATACAGAACTTGCCTCTGAAACATGGCTTCTTTAGCTCACTGAAATACTTCTTTTTAAGTGAAAAAAAAATTTAAAATTACTGCCACAGATGTATCATGATTGTTTTAATTAAGTTCTTTGCTTCAGCTAATTTTCATGACGTTGAAGTGTTTCTAGATAACGATGTGTGTTTACTAAGCCCTTTCAGCACCTTAAGTCTCTAGTATTATTTAACAATACAAGTATTACTACAGTTCTTAAGTATTAATAAATATATAAGTATTACTACAGGCTTTCTTTTCTGTTTAGCACAACCAATATGAAGAAATTTTCATTTTCCATCTAACATTTTTTCCCACATTGTAACAGGAAGATATCTTTCTATTTTACTGCAGTCATATACCAACTAATGTTTCTGATGTTCTCTTTCATGCCTTATTTTTAATAATTGTGATTGTGCTTTCAATGGAACATTCATTTCATATTAGCTTCTTGTACTCTGGAGGGATTCTGTAGTGATGCAAAAAATAGTCTAGAAGCCTTTAAAGAAAGATTGTCCAAAATTAATTTTTTAAATTAATTTTTGAAGCATTTTCTAATTTCTGACTCCTGTGAGAACTAAAGTAGCCAAGTCCAGTATATACTAAAATAATAAGCAGTTTTATTCTGTCATATTTTACTATGTGAACAGAGGGAAGAAAGGAGTTGAGCAAATTAAGTGTTCAGGAGGTGCTGGATACATAAGGGTCAGTCAGCCTGTAGTAATAAACATCCCATTTAATCTGCACAGTGCTGGATTTAAAGGCATGGTTAAGAATTCTGGATTAAAAAGAATATTAACAGCTCTGAACAGATATATCTTTGTCTGAGGTTTGCATATTTATTTGGTTATGCTGCATATCTTCATGTGTTCAGGGCAACATGGATATGCAAAGAGCCTCTGTAAACCAGAAAAGACAGAAATACTCCTGTAATCAATGCCTGATGTAATGAGCTTTCTTACTAGTGGAAACAGCCAACAAAGTTCCAAGGAAGCCCTGAATTGTCTTGATAAATATAATAAAAGTATCAATATGTACAAAAATCTACTGTGGAACATAAACTTCAAATGGAGCTAAAAATAAATAAAAAAATAAAAACAAAAGCAAAAGCACATATAAAGGTATATTTTTCTCTATGGGCTTAGACTGAAGGTAGACTAAAGGTGTGTCATCTGGACCTGTAACTTCATGCATGCCAGAACTAATATCCTGTGGAAGTTGTTCAGAGTAATGCAATTCAGAATCAGTGTTATTTTAGGCAATCTTAATACAGTCCTGACTCACAAGAGAGAGAAAATTAATTTGGTCTGGATCCCATAATTCTCCCTGAGGATATATCTTAGCTGAAATATATTTTTTGATCAAATTCGGTATCTGATTTTCAGATGCTACTTTATAGTAAGATTTACAGATTTGCAGTCCTAGTTTGCCTCCTATTTTCAGCAAAGCTGGGGCTTTGGAGGGGCTCAGCTAAACCTTGGGGGCTTTCCAAAGTTGCTAAACAAATACAACAGTTCCTTTTTTTTCTGATCAGTCTGCTGCTTTTTCAATCTGCTGGAGCACTTACCATCTCACAAGAGCTTGTACCCCAATCTTTGGATTTGGTGTTTAGTTTCCTGCATAACTACTTTACCTTTTTGGAGTAAGGCAGTTTTATATCCTACTGCTATATTTTCTTTAGATCATTGTTTCCTAATGTTACTGAAGCACTGAAAATGTCCACAAAGACGGATTTCAGTAAAGGAGAGTACATGGGTTTAATTGTAACTGAAATAAGACAAATTGACACTTCTTTTGTCATCTCTATGCAGTAGTCATTTCTCCAAATGCCTTGGGCATCTTGTAATGTAAATTTATTAAACTTGACTAAACAAAGAATTCTAGGGCACTGTTTTGCAAAGGATGTTTTACTAGTGAGTTGGCATAAAGAGTAATAAAATATAAAGGTTCCCAACTTTGTGTATTAAAAGAAACTGAATGTGCAGACTCTTCAGCAGTGAAAGTTCCTGATTTTCAAAAGGAGTTTCCTATGACCAGGACTGGATAAAGTAATGATACATGGATGGGGATAGTGCAATGGCATTTATGTTTTCTCATCCCATGATCTCAGAAGCACTATTTGGGCTTTGGAACTCTCTCCTTGTCCTTCAATACCCCTTCTTCAAGTATCTACATTGGATCAGAAAAGTCAACCAGACAAATCACAGCCATTTGTTATTCCATGGTGAGCACTTTTGAGCTGGAAGCATAAAATACCTGAAAGTATTTATGGCTCAGGCCAACAAGAAAAATTGGTCATAGTCCCCCTGGTTTCTAGGGCTTAATATCCTGGCACACTTCCAGCAGGCGTGGGATTTTACAAATGTATTTAAGGAACAGCTTTTGGCCAAAGGTTATGAAGTAACAGGTTCCTGTAACTGCTGCTGTGGTGTGTCTGAACAGAGCATCACCACAGCCAGCTGGCCATAGCCAAGAGAGGCAAATGGAATGAATATAGAAACACTGCCATGGACTGCAGTGATGAACACAGGTCAGGGGCATAGAAGGCCCTATTCTGCACATGGAACCAGGCCACTTTGTAAATTAAAAACAAATAATAAAGTAAGGATTTTCTAATCTTCAAATTATTTAGGCAATCATATGCATTTACTAATTATCACATGGCTGGTGGCAGGGCACTAGGATGAAGTAGAGATTTTAAAGTAACAGTATATTAAAATAACCATCTGTCTTTTAAATAATAAAAAGCAATCTTTATGTTAAACAATAATCTTTTAAAAAACAAAAATAACTAAGTTTTTTTCTTTTTACTAAGTAATTTTAAGTAGGTTATTAGTAACTTGCTATTTTTTTACAACAGTAGTGTGATATAAAGATAACTTTTAGCTCAGCTAAGAGAATACAAAAACCTCAGAAAAAAGTCCTTAAATAAAGTCTGTCCATACAATGGTGTGACATTAGCTAAGTAATCCATGTCCTGCCAGTGTATTACCTCAACCTGTTCTTCGCTTGTCACAAGTAGTAAAAAAGATCTTTGTCTTGTGCAAATAAAAAGACATTTGAGCATTTCTAAGTAAAACTTTGAGAGAAAAAATATTTGCTTAAGACAAACAACTGTTTTGTGACAGACCTATTTTGGGGGAAAAGAATGTAAAAATCTAAGCTATGTGTCTCTGGTGTATAAATAAATGCCCTGTAATTGTCTTTGCTAAAAGCGGAGGTAATGGTGTTGAAACAATAGACTCCATTGAAAAAATGAAATCCTGTAAAGTGATAAATGTGTAAGGTCACCTGAACTATCTGAAGGTAAATCACTTTTCTTTCCTTAGCTACTGACATCTTTAATCTGAGAAAGAAGACGTTGAGAAATTAACTCTGTGTGTTCCACAGAGGTAGGAAAAGACCTATAACAGGTATAGGATCACACCTGCCACTTCACTTAGCAGGAACCCCTCTATTACCCTGCCTCTTCCATGGATTAGACAATTCCCAGCACAAAAATCTCCAAACTGTGTTCAGACATGCTCAACTCCTGCTAAGACTGTTTCACACAGATTGCTGGCAAGACTGATGAGGCCAATGCATTTCTGGCCAGCTTGTGGCCAAAGGGCTAATGCTTCACATTCCTTTTAAGGGGTTGGGGTCCTTTAAACAGGTAATGGGCAAAACTTGTATACACAAAGAACTGCCATGTCAGTGGTCCAAATTGTACTTGCAAGTTCCACCTGGAGAGGAGAGGGCTGACCAGGAGGTCATTACAGTTTAGGGGTGCTTTGACTACTTGTACAGCTCATACAGATTTGCCATAACAGGCAACAGTGGCCAGCAGCCTCCAATGGGCTGCACACATCAAGTAATATCACCAGGAGTGGGGCACAGATTTAACATTGCAAAAACTAATATCTTATTTCATACCAGTTCATACAATGTACTTATGTCATACTTTCTCCATTTCTCAGTTTCCATTGTGCCTTCCAGCTCTTCCTAATCCTGATTTATCACAGCTCCCTCCAATTTTATATGTACTTTACATATATAAGATACTACATGTATTATATTGTGTGTATATATGGTACCTACATATCTATACAGTGCTGCTGCAGAATTCTTCTCTTAAAGAGAGGAGAATGCACTAAAGTCAGCAGCTCAAGGATCTTTATTGCACGTGTAGAAACACTGCATTTGTGATGGGAACATCAACCTCTGTGCCAACAAGCGGGTACAAGCATAGAGGGCCTAGTTTGAAAGGGTTTTTGACTCTGTCTCTGTGCTCATATCCTCTTTCCTTTGAAGGCATGAGAATTTTTCCATTAAAGCTTAGTTTGTGAAGTTATTTTGGGAATAACCTCACATGAAACTGAACAAAAATAAATATATAAACATTGAAAGAATAAAGAAAAAGCTGTTAATGCCAAGTGTGTTAGAACTTATATCCCTGGGGAAAAAAAAAAAGAACTTCTAGAAAGAAAAAACATTGTGCTCTGATAATTCACTTATTTGACATCTTACTTCTTATGCAATGCATTTTCTTTACATCTCTGGTATTTCCATTAGAAATATGATTTTCATTCCCTGCCTCCTGCTCAGCTAGTATTTTGATCATGACAGATTTTCATCTTTAAGAACAAAGGAATTTTTGTATTTTATCAGATGAGAGATTTATGAAGTCCCATGACTTTTCTCTGCAAATGACAAAATAAATGATTGTATAAAAAGTACAAGCAATTGTTACAGGCAAAAAAATAATTTTCTTTCTTACCCTCAGCATCTGTCAGCTAGAAAAGGGCATCCGAAGGGAAGACAGTCAGAACTACTTTAAGCTTTACAGGTCTATCCCTTTCTGACATCCTGTTAGCTGTTGGTAACAGCAATGTTATATTGTGTTAAGGAGTTCCACAGATTTTTCTATTTTAGCTCATCACATTTTCTGATACTCAAGTTCAGTGTACATTCTTATGCGAGTTTACATTCTTATGCAACTACACTTTGCGAGTTTACATTATTTGTATTTTTCTTTTTTGAAAATATTTATTTATTGCCTCTCACTCATCTCTACATTAAACAGCCCCACATAAACAGTATCTCCTTGTATAAAAGTTTCAAGAGAATTTCTAATTTGCTTCATCATCTGTTTTTGAAATAATTTTGTTTGCATTTTTCTGAGATGGAGACAACAAAATAAAACACAATAGAAAATATAACTCTGAAATAATGCTCGGATATTGTCAGAGATATTTTCAGTGTTGCTTACAGACACCTTTCTTGATAAAGATCCTTTTATGCAGATGCTTTCTAAGTGTAGCAGGATTTGCCTTAGGGACCGTGAGCATCTTTGACCCTTTGTTGCAGTTGAGGCAGAGAAAGTATTCCTAACATGTTCCTGAGAAATATCTCTTTGTCTGCCTAGGAGTGAGTGTGTATTATTGTAGCAGTTCCATGATTTATTTTAAAACTCTGAATATCCTTCACTTCATCCTGTTATTTCAACAACTCTCCCTCTGATTCCTCAATCTCCAGTCTGGAGGTAGAACAGAAATAGTGTATAGGGCTATTCTGTTATTTTCTTACTGTTTCTACCCTCTTCTCATATCCTCATATTTTTAACAAAGAATACTTATATATTTCTTTTTAAAAGTAAATATGCAAAAATGTTGTTAAAATGGAAAGCTAACAAATAATTGAAATGCTTCATTTTTTTCACCTAAAGACTGAAAGCTGAAGGTAAGGTGGTATTTCTATGAGAAAGAAAAATTACATAATTTTTGTATTTTTTTAAAAAAAGTTATTTCAACTGTCATAACATCATTTCTTAGACTAAAAAACTATGTATTTGTTCTAAGTATTTAATAGTAAAGTTCTGACACAGAGAAAATAAAACCCCATTACCTCTATTTTGTGCTGACTTGGGGTCATCTTTTATTAGGATAGGGATGGGTGACAGGAGATGACCACTCTTTCCTTGCAGAAAGGGAAAGACAGAGGTGTTAGCAGCTGCTCCTCATGCTTGTGGCCCTTTTTTGACCCCCTTTCTCTGGCCACGTGCCCTCTCTCTCTCTCTCTCTCTCCCTTCACACTCTCCAGCAACAAGGCTCCCCCTGGGGTCTTCTGCACTTGGAGGAAAGCTGAGAAAAGCCATGCTTGGCAGAGACTCCTGCATACTACCAGTGCCCATGTTGCTCTGAAGGTGGCTACTGAGGGGAAGAAGCACCTATTCTTAATAAAGCCAAGTAAACTAAGCCATAAATAATTGAATAAATAAATAATTGAGAAGCTGAACAAATGACACAGCAATTTAAGTACCCTATTTAAACCCAGGTATTCTGTCCACAAGGAATAGTGCTTTAATGAAAGCAGAAGTCGCTGGCATTTGTGAGCTTGCAAGCTGAGAGCTGCAAGAAAACTGCCTCTGTCATCATTTGAAAACATAATGCTGACAGATCTCTGACTTGGCAGTAGCACTAAACAGGATTAACCACTCTGGCATCTCAAGTTTCATTGCACTGAAATGGAAATAAGTGCTGTTCACACAAAGAATGGCATTTGTCATATTATTCATGCCTATGGTGGCCTCTCAGGGTGTACGTGGTTGGTCACATCAAGCCAAACAATGCATGACTTGAAACTAAACTTTCAAGAGTGCTTTAATGGTGTCATTATCAGTTAATTCTTCTTTTGGTTTTAGGGTACTAATTGAAAGAGATAGCAACCTGGCTCAAACATCCTGATATGGCTTGAAAGAAAGCACCTTTTTGGTTTTACTCTTGTGCAGCACATTTATTTAGCAGTTAGCCCTTGACCCACCCAAGGCATCCCTATCACCTCCATTTCTCCCAGGGCATGCTCAGCACAGGGTGTGGCCCAAGCAGGTTTTACATACCCATCACTCAGAGATCTGATTCATTTGATCATGGATTTGAAATCCTGTTGCCAACCAGGACAGCTCCCTTACATGGCTCCAGCAGGTCACAGCTGCCACCCTGCCCCAAAGGCAGCCCAAGTGGTGGCCAGCCGGTGCTAAATCCAGCTGATGGCCCACTCCCTCCCCTCACTTGCCAGCTGAGCTCCTCCTTGCTACCTTGCTTGCTTCTGGCATCCTTCTGCCTGCCCTACCATCCACAGAGCCAAGAGGCCACAGGAGGCTGCCAGCATGTGCTGGCCAGGAACTGTCAACAGTAACTGGCAAATCCTATGGCAGAAGGATTCAGTAGCATCACAGAAACTGGAGTGGATTTGGAAGCTGTGGGACCATGGAGATCAAAGGCTACATCCTGAGAGAAAATCACCCCTTACATGTACCTGTATGACTGCCAGATTGCCAAAAAATATTGGGAGACAACAGTGCATTTGCTTAAATTTTTCATTTTTTCAAAGCTTTACCACAGCCAGAAGAGCTGGAGTTTTTTTATCATGTGGGACTGAGTTGGGCAGTGATGTCCCCAGACAGCTGGATAAGCCCCAGCAGCAGGGAGATGGTAGGCTTTGTAGCAGCTGCTGAATTCAAGGGTAGAGATTATTAGCACTTCATCTTGTTTGCTCTCACTCTTAGTGATGAGGGTGATCTATTTTAATTGAATTTCCTTTCCACTTTCAAAGAGCATCCAAAGGAGAAATGTCAGCACATTAAAGGAGACTTTGCCTTTGTTTGCCAAAATATGAACCTGAAGCCAGAATATTTCCTCTCTGGTAATTATAAAAGCTCAAACATTTATTACTTTCCTGTTGGATGACACTTGTAGTACACCTTGGAGAAATTAATTCTTACCTAGACATGCAGAAAAAAACAACGGCATTAAGAGAAAATGGGCAAGAAAATGGGCCACCTTCTATCCTGTTTTGTGGAGTGTGTCAACTGAACGACAATATTAATCACTAATTTTTGCAAACTATTGCAAAATGAATTGGAATTTGGGTCAAGTGCATTGATAAAATCTTTGTTGACATATCATTGGTGGCAGGATGTTTATTAGAGCTTTTGCATTTGGACTTCTCATACAAATCAGTGATCTGGATTATTATGACCTAGAAGTAATAGTTTTGTTTCCGGGTGCTGTTGCTTTATTTCGAATCCCATGTTTAAATCCATTTCATAAAACGTTTTCTCCTATTTTATTAATATCTTTTAGCCTAGCTGAAAAGATTCCTACTACATTACATAATTAGTTTGGAATCACTGAAATTGTCTCCAGTAGAGGGATTATTTTTCTGCCTTTCCTGGATTAAAAAAAATAAATTAAAAAACAAATCTCAACAAAAGATTGATATTTTAACTCTCAAAAAGGGATAGTTAGGGCTAGATTTGATTTGCATAATTTGAATTCAAACACAATGCAATTTATGTCGAGGCAAAGAAGGGGTCAAAATGAGGCATTTAGAAATTATGAAACAAATAATTTCCATATAAAAACCAGATTTAATTTGTCAGTTTATGAACATTTTCAGAATTTGTATACTTCAGCTATAGAAAAAACTACTGCTTAAAATGTTGTCTTTTTTGGTATTACAAATCTATTACATGTTTTTGTCCACAATATTTTAGCAGTAAACTTTTTTTTTCTTCTTGTTGTTTGTCACTGTGCAGGAAACACTCACATAAAATAATCCCCCCCCCC
>VWYI01045510.1:40003-108293 GCA_013399455.1 Anthoscopus minutus
GCTTGACAGGACGCCCCGGTCTCCCGTCCAGCCCGCCTGGTGAGAGGCGGCGGCGGCGTTTCCCGCTCCTCGCGGTGGCGGGCAGGGGAAGGGAGGAGCGGAGAGAGAAAGGGAGGCGAGGAGGAGGTCGCGCCCCCTCCTAGGGCTCGCAGTGCAACCTCCGCCCGCCGCCAGGCGACCCGGTCCTACGTTCTCCTCGGGAACACCACTGGGCTAGGGGCGGCATCGGGTCTGGCCGGGGCTGCCCCGTGGTCCAGCGCCGCGCCCCGGTGTCTTGGCGCTGGCCGCTCCCCTCCTCTGCGGGCTGAACTCCCAGCGCGGCGGGTCCCGCCGACCCCACCCGTGGGGACCTGCGGGTTGCCGAGGACAAGCGCAGCTGCGAGGGTGAGAGGAGCGGGGCGGTTCTGTCTCCTTGCGCTAACAGCGTGCCTCTCCTGTCCGAGGGTGGCCGTGACTTTCGGATAGCAGGAGCTCCGGTGAGCAAGGGCTGCACGGGAGGTCCCAGAGCCGCCGGTGTCGCCGCTCGGGCGGAGCCGGCGGCGTTTGACAGGAGCGCGGGCAAGACACGCCTTCCCTCGCCCGGGCGGCCCCGCTACCTCCCCCGCGGCGGCGGCGGCTCCCAGCCCTCCCGCCGGGGCTGCTCCTGGTCGTCTCTGCTCGGCGGCCGCCGAGGCTGCTGAGGTGCTGGGGAGCGGCCGTCGACCAGAAAAATCGTGTTAAAAATCTTTAAATTCGGAGCGCTCGCTTGTGTTGGGTAAGGGGGCTGGGGGTGCCGCTTGAAGACAGCGCGGTGCCAGACGTGGGTTGTTGTGGGGCACTTGTCGGATTGCGATGCACTGCGGCACTGTACCCGTTTTCTTTACAGTTAAACCGCGTATGTGCCATATACTGCTTGTCGACTTAAAGGGGGGTCATAATATTGGATGGTCCAAAGAAGGTAATTAAAGTATGGAAAGTTCTGTTGCCGTGTTGTGCGTCATTGCTGTCTTTAGCTGCTAGGCTAACCTACAAAACACATTGCAGTGCTGTAGTGTGTATCAATATTCAATTTAAATTTTATGTTCAATTCTTTAAGAGTGAAGGCATGCTTTAGGTGTTAATAAAATTTAAAGTTGAAGTCTTTCCCTGCAGTAATTTGCTGTTTCTTATGGGTTAGACTATAAGAGATAGCAAAAAATAATTCTAAGATGTGAAAGGTTTAATGAAAATGGGAAGTGCTCATATTTTAGTGAGTTCTGGTGAACTTTGCTTGTGTCTCATGAATATCCTAACTAACATAGACAAAGTGATTAAAACTGAAAAGCATAGACTCTGGATAGGACAGTAGGTTTTTAGAGCATGCAGTGTCTATCTTGTAAACAGCTCTTCAAGTCTGACTGGTTATGAACTTTTTACAGTAGAGGCTAACAGTCTTAAACCTTTGGATTTTAAAATCATTCTTCACCTTACTCTTTGGATGTGGCAGAGCAGAGTATTTGGTGAAGCAGTTGCACAGGGTCTGTAACAACTGCAGCACTAGTGCAGATGGGAGCAGTATTGCATCAAGGTGTTGGCTGTCTTACACTTGGGTTTTGGGCTGTCACGTTAACGTTATGGAGTAAATAAGGGAGTGAATGTGTTGTGCTGTGCCAGGTCTCCACGGGCCACTATCAAGTGCTGCTCAGGCCACAGCAATCCAGAGCCCATGTGAGTGGTTGCACTTAAGAGTGTGTCCAGAGAAATTCCCTGTACAGCCAGGCTGTGTGTTGAGGGGCAGGAGGAGCTGATTTCTCCCCTAGGGTCCTACATAATGTAAGTACTATTTAAGGATGATATCACTTGAAATGATATAAAGAAAAAGTACATTGAAGCCCGTTCTGTTAGTATTTTATTTATTGGAAGTTGCACAGTAATGCAAGTGGGAGGCTGCAGGAAACAGTGTATGGTGAAACTGAGGTTGAGGCGGGGAAATGTTTATATGGCTTTTAACTTTAACATGGTCTGGTCTTGAATATGAAAATAGAGTTTACTAATTTTGTTTGAAACTCGGTTGTTAAGAGTTGATGCTCTGTTTTTCTATTTGATGTAATAGAAATAGCAATGTTTGTGTGATGTCTTTCAGGTTGCTTGGTATTTTATATTTTTGTAGTAACATTCAGATTCAGCAAAAACAAATGTTGGCTTTTCATAATGAGCTATAGTGAAAGTATAAGCTACTTTCACAACAATTAGGGGCCATGAAGATATGAGAATATAAAATAACTAGATTGTTCTTAACATTCAGATGCATATAAGTCTTGATGTAGGAATTCTAGGAAACAAGCAACAGCAGTACTTGAAACTTTTTTTTTGACTTTGTGCATTCCTACATTGAATGTACAGATGTTTTTTTTCCCCCTTTGCTGTGACTGCCGTTCCCGTGACCAGATAGTGTGCTCTTAAGGCAGAGGCATTGTTTTCTGGAGTAGCTGCTCGAGTTCAAAACAGGCATTTTGCTAGTGTAAAATTTGTAATACTGAGAAAGTACTGATTCCATTACCTGTCTAAAATTTGTGCTAAAATGCAGCTTTGCTTGAGCAAATGTGAAGAAACTTGAAGCAAACACACATAGCTGCTTCTGCCTGTTGTACATAGGTGTCTATTTTTGTTTCCTTGATATTCCAGTGGGATTGTGAGCTGTGAGCAAGTCCTGTTTACTCCCTTTCCTGAGTGAATGTACAGGGACAAATGAAGTCTTCAACAATTATCCACTACTACTAAGTAGTGTCACTACAGGAAATGACACTTCTCATTGACTGTTCAGGACAGTGCAGCTGGCTTTCTTATTTGTGTGGATATATCTATCTCAAGAGTGAGTGAAATACATAGATACTATTTTCATGTTTTAAAGAAATCTTTAGAAATACAATTCCACAGTCTATTACGATATTTTTTTAAGTGTAAATATAGAACAAATTACAGGTAGGGACCGGGACACTCCTTCAAGGAGTCTAGACAAGGGAGGTTGTTAACTAGCTTTGTAAGGTCCACATCTGCAGGGCATTTAAAGTTCTTTTCACTCCCATTTGAAAGAAATAGCCTTAGGCACACAGCCTTAGTGCTGATTGCTGCTTTCAGAGATTAAAATCTTAAATGTAAAGGACTATACCGTTTGTATTCTTTAAAGTGTAAGACATGCAACATAAGTTGCCCAAAATTTTTCTAGCATGTGGGAAAAGCCAGGAAAGCCCATATAAAATCGTTAAGGCATAATAGAGCAGTGGGTAAATAGGAAGCAATGGAAATGTTAAAGTTCCAGAATATTTTTTAACATTGTAATCCAGTTTGATGAACAATTATTTTTTACTGTGATTTGTTCTTTTTGGTATATGAGGTATATTTGTATTTTTGGTATAGGAGGGTGTTTTTCCTAGAAAATATGTACATCTTTGGAATTTCTTGTAAGGTCCAATTGTTCTATAATTAAGTGTTAGGAAGCTTTAACATTAGTTCCATGCAGTTAAGATTATTTTTGCATTGTAAGGAGGACTGATAATGTGTGTATGAGCAGCTTTCCTTAGTCTAAGTGGAGAGGCAATTAATTTGTTTGAGGTAAAGTTGCTGAACAGTGAGGCAGTTAAGTACTGTACACTTATACTGTAAGTAACTACAGTTAAGTGAGCAGGGTTTTTTAAGAGTATGTTTCTGTGTAAATACTATTTTTGTATTTACATGTGCCTGTTGGGTGACTTGTGTGTGGGCAGTGAGGGCTGAAGGTGAGCACCCAGCTCCTGCTCCAGTGCTGGCCATGAAGCAGCAGTGCTGCCTCACTCCTGGGAGCAGCAGATGATTTGGTGAGTCACCTGCTCAGTCCAGGTGTGTTCCTGTAAACTCACCACATTGCCTAAAACTTGTATTCTGTATCTGTGATCTCTTCAAGTAGATTACCTTCTTTTGGGATGGGAAGAGTGGCTTCAGGTACCTGAGCCAACAGTGAGCAGGCTCCCCTTATATCTGCGGCAGATCTATACACAAAGACTAGCTGGTGCATAATTGGTGCTGATGACAGTCAGAGGTACTTTTACCTTGTCCTTGTTAGTCTTTCCGCTTGGTCAACTAGGGTGTAGATCTGGAGTGAAGTCAGGAGCTGCCTCATAACCATTCAGAAAGCAGCAGCTGTTTCTATCAGCTAAGTTATAATTTTTATTTATTTGGACTTCCTCTGATAGTTTCTTTTATATACCATGGACATTTGGCATAAGTGCACACAACTAAACCTTTAATAGTAGAGGGGATATAATGTGTTACACCCTGAGCACTGTGTGTCTGCAGGGATATGCTGTGTACATACCCTTAGCAACTCTGCCCAAGATCCCCGGCAGAAAAAGTAACAGCTTTAGTTACTATGTCTTTTGGATGGGACTAAAAATTTATGATTTTCTTATATTGGATCTAAATGAAGTATAGATTTCTTTGTGATGTTAAGCTCCATGTCTCTTTTATCTCATCAGTCTTGTTTCAAGACTGATTCATAGTTCTGAACTAAAGCACCTGCTGTATGGGTGGTGGTTGTTCACTTTGAATCCAAGCTGGTGCAGTCCTGATTGTGTGCTTATTGTGGTTCTTATGTGTGCTCTCTTCTTTCTGACTTGCAAAACCTAGTATCAAAGTCTTTCTGAAATACTACACCTTTAGCAGAATTGTAGTGCTCTTTTGTATGTTTTAGCAGGGTGACAGCCTTTCTACTTCACAGGTAAGATACTGTCTAGATATCTTATGTCCAAACTAATCCTAAAGCACATTTTCTTTTTTGGCTTTGTAAGAATAATGCTGTGCCCAGTTTAAACTTGAGCAGTGTTTTGAACTGATTACTTTTTTTTTTTAAACCCATAAGTGGTTTTTATTCTTCCTATTTGTATATTGTCATCTAAATCTAAGCAAATCATTGTATTAAAGGTAGATCTGCTGTTTAGATAATTTAATTTTAGGCCTTCAACTTCACAAATCAGGTCAAATTCTATTTAAGATACCAAGGGAACGCTGTCATTTTAATTTCCATCCATTTTCATAAAAGCTATGAACTTTGATGGAAATCTAAGTCAGTTGTCTTCTCAAGGTAATACGAGACTCCTTTTAGTGTAGGGCAAAGACAAGGTTGAGCCTTTCATCCTCTACCATACATTAGTTCAGGGAGCAGCTGAAGTTTATAAAACCTGTAAGAGAGTAGCACCATTTTAATGAGGTGCATACCTAAAATGAATCATGTACCATTATTTATGTACTGTGTGGAATCTATCAGAGATTAATGCAGGCAGGTTCAGTGGAAGGAGTGCAGTTCTTGGGGCACCTTTAAAAGCCCACTTAAAAAGGGCAGTTCGTAAAACTGAGTCTTGTGCATGGAGGAATGTGAAAGGGTATCGGAGCTGCTAAATTTGGTGGAACTCTTTATTGTCACTAATGTCTGTCAGGGGCTTGGAGATTAAAAGGGCTGCTGCATGTTTGATGGCACTTCACCTACCAAACGTAGTGTATGTGTACCCTGCACTGGAATGCTGTAAAGAGGCAGACAGTGGTTTTCTTGGAAGGTCAGATGATATTAACTGGTTTTAATCCCAAAATAAGCAGTGTTATGGTTAGATGGAAAACTGAATATGCTATAATCTGAATATTCTCTGGTGCTCAGTGGTGTAAGCAGTAGGTGGAGGAAAGAGGAGAGATTGCCTTCAGAAGGGGGATCTCCAGTAACAGCAGAAATGGAGGTACTCTTCCTCTGTCCTGGGCTGGAGCCACACACAACCAGTGACAGATGTGCTGTGATGCTGAGGAAGATTCTTACAGGAGATTACCCTGTCCAACTTGCTTCACCTCTGGCTTGTTTTATTTTTAATATAATTGGAAAGTTGGAAGGTAGGAAGAGAGATACAGATTTGCCGCAGATTTTCTTGATGCTTTGAGTCTTTAGTCTTCTTCCATTTTTGAAGAGTGAAGCAAATAGTACAGCAGAATATTTGCAGCTGTCTAGTCCTTTGAGCTGTTAGCTTAGGAGTTGTAATGTCTTTTATGACCTGTTAGTGCTTTGTTAGCTGTGGCAATGTCTAGCAGCACTGAATGGTCATTTGGAATGGCACTTAGTGTGATTCTTGGGGTTGTCCTGTCCAGGGACAGGAGTTGGACTTTGATGATCCTTGTGGGTCCATTCCAACTCATGATATTCTGTGATTCAATGATGTTTGCCCAGATAGATGGAAAAATTTTTTTGTTGGCATTTGCACGAAGATCCCTTGTGAAAGTGGACTTTTACAGTTAGGGAAATAGCACAGCTATCAGCGCCAGCAACAGGTGAGTCCATTGCATGTGCCTCGAAACTGCAAGCAGCACTCAGGGTTTTTTTTTTTTCATGCAGAAACATTGTCTGGACAGGGGAGTTATCAGGAAATTTCTTAAGGGTTGTTTAGTTCTGGTTGGTTTGATTTTGTTCCCTGACTGGACACCAGTAGGTGGGATCATGTAGTTACTCCATTATATGAGCCAGGCTGCACCATGGAGTGTTGCAGCAGCAGAAGAATGAGTTGAGGTGAATTGTGTCTTTGTCAGTATACCCTGGCTGGGAGTCCCAGTCAGCAGTATGTTGTTTGGAATCTTAGGTGAGTGAGACAAACAGGTATTTTATGCACTTGAAGAGGATGGTATCAGAAGTATGTTGCTGCTGGCATTGAGTACAAGCGAGGAGAGACAAACACGTTGTTCTGAAGCCAGGTAATTTCATCTGGGCTGCAGATGGGGTGCAGTCGGATCCTGTGCAGAAATGTCCCAAGGATGTTCTCCATGCCTTCAATGAAAAAAATTATTTGTACATGCTATTTGACTTCTGTAGATTTCTTCATCAGACTAAAAGTATGTGTGTTTCTCTGGATACTCAGTTGCAAATAAAAAAATCTGGACCTCGGGGATGAATTTACGGACTGTGCGCTTTGTGCATGGAGCTCTGTTGGATCATATTTGAACCAAGCTTTTAACAGTCCTTTTCCAGTGTGAAGGCAGTTTAGAAAGGAGGAAGCCAAAGTTGCCTGAAAGGGTGTAAATCCCCTTTCTGCCATTGGGCCTCTGTTTGTCTTTTTCCCCCTTGTTCCCTTACGCATTACACACTGACTGCTGCTGGTGTTGTTCCTTCTTGTCTGCTAAAGAAAAGTGAGAAAAGCTGTATAGGTATGTATCCTTAGTGTCTGGGCATCTCTTGCTATGTTTGCAACAGAAATTTCTCTCTTACCTGCTGTATTTACACTGTGCTAAAAGTAAGCTCAGTTCAGCTTAGCAGAACGAATAATTTGAGATCTCACTTCTGTGTCAAGGGAGGCTGAGCTGAAGACAGAGGAGATGTTGCTGAGTGTAGAAACAATTTCATGCAGGTATGTAGGTCTTAGGGCTAATCGTACACATTTTTTTCCTGTTTTTTTTAAGTTATTTAATTAGTTTGCTTTACGAAAAAATATTGAGTTAGGTATTTGGACAAAGCCAGGTGGAATAATGATGAATGTTTTCAGGAAGAGCACTCCAGGCTTGAAGGGAGAAGTGGAAAACAGCACAGAGGTTTCAGTGTGCTGAATTCACCAAAATATTTAAACAAATTGTCAAAATCTTGTGCTACTGTAAATATGTACTAGTAGACTACTAAAACTGGCAGTTTTGTTTAAGATAGAAATGCAAGCTATATTTTTTTATTTATTTTAATATAACATTAAAATACCCTTTCATGTGGGAAAATTGGCATTTTGAGAATATTTAAAGCTGTTAATGGCCAGCCAGCCGCTTTGCTGAACTGCTGACTTCACACATACCATTTCCTTTTTCAGGTTTTTACAACCCCACATCTTCTGACTTTTAAAGCAGGATGGGGAGGAAGGGAGGGAGGAAAGGAAGGAGAAGAAAAGCTTTTTGATTTTTTGTTGGTGGCCATAGAGTAGCTCTAAACTGCAATTTTAAAAATTACTGTCAATTTAGTAAATGTTAACTCTGCATGACATTGTTGTACATTAATACAAGCTATGCTGTTTAATTTGGAGACCTTACTTCTCCGATGTTCTCATTTATAAGTATTATTTGTTGTTTCAGGATTTTTTGGGACAAATCTTTGGTCTAAACCTTGTTAGTGTTTCTTTTTAAAATACACAATGCCTTACTCTACTGAATAATACACTTAATAGAGTTTGAGAGTTTAGAGAGAGTTTTGTATTCTTGAAATGTATGACCTACTGTAATTACAGTTGCTCATATTCTAAAGCAGGTCATAAACTTACCTGGAGAGAGAGAGAGAGCAGAACATTTACAGGCAATATTTTACTGCTGACAGCTTAAAAGTTTGTTTATGCTAATCACTTCATAAATAGTGAGCAGTACACCATTGGTGACTTACTGAGCAGTTTTGCAAGTGCAGAAAATTCCTGCTTGATGTTAAACCAAATGACATTACAAAAATATATTTGTAAAGCACTAAGTACTCACTTGCTTTCTTTAACAACTTAAGAAATAATAAAGCTTAATTGTTGTAATGGTATATATGGCTAGTTAATATTTGCTGGTTTGAAAGACTGTAAATTTCATTAAAGTCTATTTGTCCTAGCTTTGCTTTTAGTGACTACAGGAGGTGTTCAGATATATCAGTCTATTAAAAGTTCAGCTGTATGAAAATGTGGAACTTTAATTTCCTTTCCTTGAAAGGATTAGTTTTTTTTTTAAATACAAAAATGTGAACTAAAAGGGATTCCATCTTAGATCAAATTTCATCAGAACACTAATTATGTGCATAAATGAAAGAAGACCCAATTTCTAATGTTTTGGTTTAAAGTCATCTATATGTAGTGCTAAATAATATTGAATTTATAAATAAAAAGCTTTTGGTACATTTTCTAAAATTCTTATACATTCATTTAATTTTTCTTCCTTTAGCCTTTGAGATCTTGCTTTTCCTTACTGATGCTACAGCATGCGCTGAGAGGTAAACTGACAATCTCTATCACGGAAATAAGGAAGTATGCTGTTGTGTCTTCAAGTATACTAGATGAGTCTATATGCTAGGTAGTTTGCTGGAAATTATTTTTAAGTATTGCAAATTTTATTCAATAAAATATTGTGTATTATTTAAAAACTCCTTTTAAGTTTTACTCTCCTTGTTTGCCTCTTTTCAGCCCCTTTAAGACTTTTAAAAATGGTATGAAGTAGGGTTTTTATTTGAGACAACAGATGACTAGATGATTAGGCTTAAGGAAAAGGTGTTCCAGATTAATGAAGGATAGCTTCGAAGTAATGCAGTTAAGTCACACTTGTTTGGGGAGCGAGTGGTGCCTGTAGGTACATGTTCCCCATGTGTGGAGTGGGAGCTCTGGCTGCTGGACTGTGTCCATGGAGGAGGCTGCACAGGTCCTTTCCTTGAGGGGCTCTGCAGCACTGGCAGTGACAAACAGCAAGGAGAGGAGTGATGGGAGCATGGTCAGCAGTTGGAGCTGATGTCTCATGTGTTTCTAAACATAATAACACATGGTAATGAAAGCAAATGTAAGACTTGTAGAAATGAAAGAATTGGCAGGGGGAAGTATTTCTTAGCTTACACTGCACCTATTTTCTGTCTATAACTGGTTTTGCTGTTCAAACTATGTGTAAATCTTCACCCTTGCATATGCAATTTTAATCTTGAAGCATTTACAGAAGAAAAGAAGGGACAAATGTAACTCCTTGTTCACATTAAGCCCAAAAAATGTCTGCTTTCATTTCATTTTTATACTAAAACTGAGAAATTCATTGATGCTTCCAAGTGGCTGTTTTGTTAGATTCCTCCTCAGTGCAGTGTGTCTGTGTAAAATAGCTTCAGTCCTTATCCAGCAGAGATTGCCCACTGACAGCTGTCCCACCCATGAAGACGCCAATGGTGAGGTCTGAGTTACTGCATTTGTACCTCTGGTAGGGTCAAAAAAGCTAATGAGCTTTAAAATTGCTGGCTCTTCTCCTTCCTTAGATGCAATGTCATTGAGAGAAAAACCTTAATCCTTTTTGTGTGGACTGAACCCACAATCTCCTCTTTGCTTAGTCTTCTTTAAAATGTTACATTTATCTTCATAGATCTGTTGTGTGTTTTTATGAGCAGGCATGCTGTCTAGATAAAGTTATACTGGGAACCCCTTGATATGCATAAATATTTTTTTTCAGGAGTGCCTTGAGTGCCTGGCTAACAGTGAGTAGGATAATGGAAATGCATGGCAGGCAAAAGAGGAAGAAATTTTGACTTTTTCTGTAGAATACAACCTTCTTTAAAATGCAGTAATGCCTGCCCTTCGAGTAATTATTTCAAAATAGAATGAGCAAAGTTAGTCCAGAAAAATATTTTCAATCCTGTTCTCTGACACCTACCAAACACCTAGTATTATGTATTAGCAGTGCAGAGAGGGTGAAAACTTAGGCTGGTCTACTAATATAATGCTTTCTGACAAAGGACTTCACAGTGGAAGGTGGCTAGTAGAAGTGATTTGGGAATTAGCAATAAAACTTCATTAAGGAATTAAAAGCAGATAAATGCTTTCCATCTGATTTTTAAAAAAGTAATTAATGTAAGGGATGTTAATCAGAGAAAGACTAAAACTCAGTTTACAGAACGAATTGAGATGTAAGTGATGTAAATAACACACTTCATGAGTGTGGATTTCCTTTGAATGCTCTTTGGATTGAAGACATTTTGATGATGAATCCAATATTATCCTAGGTTTGTGGATTTTTTTTTTCCCTTGCTTTTTCCTTAATTTGCAGCAAATGATTTTTCACTGGGTTCTGTACTGACAGTCTCTTAAATACTTAGGTCATTTTCTGTCTATGACTGACAACCTTTGTGCTTATCTTTATAACTTTGGTTTTCATTCTGCTGTCTTGTGCAGTCTAATGCCATTGCACTTTAGCCTTGCCATTGCATTTTCTTGTTTGCTCATATATTCCTGATCTTGTATCATTTTTCCCTTAATTCCTTAACCCCATCTTTCTCACTCAGCTTCCTTGCCAAGGTACACATACAGGAGTGCCTGGAGATCTGTCTTTGCTATGTAATTTTGACAGAATGTGCCCTACAGATGTAATCCCTGTGTTTGCTAGTGGTTTTCTTCTCTTCTGTGGTGGATGTGCTGTGGGTTGAGCCAGGCTGGGGATGGTGAGTGTGACGTAAGGGATTTTGTCTTGGTTAGCAAACGACACGACTGCCTTGCTTAGGGTTTGTCACTTAAGTATATGAGGTGATGGAAAGTAGTTCCTAGGTCTGCCCCTGCAGAAGTTACACTTCTACAGATTGACCCTGCCCTGTTTTTGAGGTAGCTGGTTTTAATTTTGTTGAGGTTCAGCAACATGTAGTGGTTGTTAGATAGAGGCTCAGAAGTACTGTTCTTGAATGTTTTCTGTGACAAACAGTACAATCTATGAGCTAATTTAATAGCAGCTTTAAATTGAGTACTTAGGTGTAACTGAGTTCTAAGTAGCATCTCTTCGAAACAGTAATATAATGTGTTCCTGCAGTTGGGTTTGCCTCATTTCAAACAGCTCTTTCAGAACTTTCAGTTGTCTTATATTTTTAACAGGCTGGTGGGCATGCTGTAAAACAGCCTATCTGGTACAACACAAGCTAATGAAAAGCTGGAATCCTTTTTATGTTCTCACAGACGCTCCGGTTGTGCTAAACTTGATGACTATCACTGCAGGGTTGGAATCTTTATTACTGCACCAAGTGCAATCTGGTACTTGGAACAAAAAGATAAAAACCATTCGCTGTTCTAAAGTAATCTGTAAAAACAGTTACTTTGACTCTGCATCACCTTCCGTGATTTATTTCCTTGCAGTTGAAAAGCTTTGAATTTTTGGGGGAGTCTGTGAAAGTATAAAGTATTTCAAATTTATTTGATGGCTTAAAAGGATTTCTATTCTTAATCTTGATGATCACTTATGCTATGAATGCTATTGTGTAGCAAAACCTGCTTATTTTATGGCAGTATTAAGTTTTATTTATAACTCCTTTCAAGTCTCAGTCTTGAGTTTTTGTTATAACTGTCCAGCATGTTCACAGACAACACACACATGAAATAAATTCATCAGTCACTGGCATTTTAAAAAAAACTTTTAATTAGCTTTTGCCATGTTCTTGCACTATATAAAGTTTTCATCATCCGGTCCATTATCATAGTGTGCAAGTTTCTTGAAGTTTCAGTGAAGTACCACAGTTTCAGGAAAACGCTCAGCTGTACGATACTTCTCTTTTTATATGTGATATATATGTGTATTTTTTATTTTTTGCACATGGGTAGAAGCGTCAAGAAATTCCAAGTAGATAACTTACTTTTCAATTGTTTTTTCTTTTGTGTTCAGTGGAAAGATGTAGCTTCTAAAAATGTTACATTTGGCAATCATGGAAAAAGTATGCATATATTTAAATTTTAAAAACTCCTCAAGTTTTTGGTGATGTCAGCTTTAAACCTCATCGAAGTTGCTTGAAAAGAAATTATCAAAGAACATAATTCAGAAATTTGAATGTATTTACCCGTTATTACTTGAAAAGTTAATGGAGAAGGAAAATAAACTTGCTGGCTTTGTTGCTTCAGGGCTAAATTCTTGCAATGAATTTGACTTGAGCACAGTCAAAGTTCAAAATATGAGATGCTGGAATAGAAAATCACAGTAACACACACAAAAAAGAAAATTTATTTTTGCTGTTCTACACTAGTTTAACCAATCTGTCCATTCCGGTTTCCAAACTCTACAAGAATGTGGCGCATTGCTTTTATCTGCAGTTAGCATTTCCCTAACAGTTCTCTGTGTGCTGTTACAAGTCTGTTACAAATCATAGTGCAGTGGTATCAGTGAGCACTTGGGCCTTGTGCAGATTTTTTACATTAGTGTTTTGTTCCCTCTTCAACTGTAGTTGTGCAAGACAATGTGTTTTACCCAAAGGTATTGAAGCTGATGATTCTTTTACTCTGTGCAAGTGAGGCAGGGTGAGTAAGTTATGTATAAAAACTCTTCAATTTTTCACTAATGTTTCTTAGCGGGGAGAAAGGAATAAAGCGTATTTTATATCTTTGTTTTAGAAATCCACAGAAAATGCGAATCATTAGACAATGAACTGTATAAAACAAGGAAATGAAAGTTTACATTTGGTACCTTTGCTACTTTTATTTAACTGTTGTTTTCACACTACTGTCCTACAGATAGTTTGTTAAACACTTGCAATTTAAAACCAGCAAGATAACTATACACCAATACAAAAAAAATCATCCTTTTCAAAAAAGAAAAACGCCAACAACAACTTCCCCCCAATAACTTGTTGTATTACTGCTCCACAGGAAACTGTCGTGCTGAAAGGAAGAATTAACTGGTCTTTCAACTTCAGCCTTTTTATTGTGAGAAGGGAGATCACAGAAGTGTTACCATGGGGAGAACAGCAGCGAAAGGTAAGGCCTGGTAGCTTTAATCCAAGAGGAAAGAAAGTGGAGAACCTGCTAAATTATCTTTTTGGAGCTGGTGGGATACAACATGACAACTTGCTATACTGTTAGATTATGGAAGACAGTTTGTGATAGCTACTGAATACAGGTAAGTTTAAACTTCACATTGTTTTAGAATACATATGCTGAATTTAGCTATTTTGAAATCTACAAGTTTAATGAAAAGAATTCTGTCCTGTGACAGCCTATAAACCATTACTGCACTCTGAAATTAGGGAATGTGTCTCAATGTGCTCTTAAATAAAATGTAGGGCTTTATTCTGGAGCTGCCTATAATTTAGCATGATAATAACTAAGTGATACAAAGAATCAAATTTTATCACAATGAATGGCATTAGCAACTGTCTCTTGAAGATAAAATTAACATTTTAAAAGAAATTCATCCACAAGTACACAGTGTGCTGCAAAGGTGTGATTTCTGCTGTATCATGTCTGCAGATGTTAATTGTGAGCTCAAATAGAGAGTGAGACTTAAGAGGAAACAAGAGTGTTTGGGCTGGTGAAACAAAAAAAATATGAAGCGCAAAAGATCCACTCTGTGTTGCTGCTGGTTTGGAAGCTTCCAGATTAGTAGTTTTCCCCCATAAAAGGCTACTAGCACTTTTGTACTTTCCTTGAGCTTTCCATCTTCAACCCAAGCTGCTTTATGTGCTTGTGTGTTCCCTTGGTAAATAATTGTCTTTTGCTAGAACTGGTTTTCTGTAATGGCAGGAGTCATCCGTTTAATTGTTGCACCAGGAGTTTATGGAGGAAGTCTGTCCCCTTCTCTTGTAGGTTTTCTACATGGCTGTTGTCTAATTATAGTCAAAGAGACTCCCTGTTCCAAGCAGATAAGATAAGAATCCTGCTAGGGAAGCACATTAAGAAAGGAAAGGAGAAATTCATACTTCTCTGTCTGGATATCCTCAACTGTGCACTGAGGCTTGCTGAAAGGTAGCTAAAAGGTGCTCACAACCCTATGTAGTAGGGAGTAAGAAGAAGGCCCCTTCCTGAGCAATGGTAACTCTTGGGCTTGTTTTAGTAAACTTCATTGGAGAGTGAGTAAGTGTGTTACTGATGGGAAGAACAAAAGTTTTTGTCACCCAAAGGTATTTCACATACATCAGGAAAAGACAAGGGGTTTGAGAAGAGCAATATCCTGTCATGTTTGGAACGCCCAGAGGAGTTGAAGACTTCAAGGTGGCTACGAGATAGCTGCAGAAGTCTGGGAAGCTTCATGACTGTGAACTTCATTTTCCCCACATTGGACGACGAGCAAATAACAAGTCATAGAAGACAGCACATATGTGCCTTCCCATGTAGCACACCATTCTGGGATGAAAACTATTACTGTGGAAAGATATGGTGCTTGGCATTGCATAGACAAAACAATCACCTAGCTTGCTGAAAGGTTAAGTCTTTTAGAAAGAGCTTGCAGAGTTTTAGAGCATCTCAGGCAAGAAACTGGAGTTCAGTACGGGAGCTTGTAAGAGGAATTACACATTGGTCACCAGGATTGTCTTTGTCCAGAGCATTACCACTGCCTTCTCTGGTTATTTTTCTTACTTGGTATTCACAAGTCAGTCAGGATAGCTGCCTTTTTTTTCCCCTTTGTCTCTAATATCTTAAGTGATAGATGTGGTTGCTCCTGCCTGTCTTCTGCTGAGTAATCTTATCAGCAAGATTCTGTGGTTACAGATAGGGTAGGAGTAATGTAAACACACAGAGTTTTGAATCAGTAAGCAGAAAGCACTATATTAAATAATCTTAACTCTAATCTTGGCTTGTATCTAAAGCTTTAGCTTATGAAGTGCACTCTAGAAAAGAAATGGTTGGTGAACTATAGAATATGTTGCTTTTAAAAATTTAGTATATGCTGTAGTTTAATCTTGCTACCCTAGAAAGAAATATTTCATAGGGTATTTAGCCTATATGTGGTGTAGGCTAAATATGTATAGGTACATAGCAAATATATAAATGCTGTATACTTACACATATTACTTTATTTTCAAAATATTTTTTGAAATTGATACCCTGTTACTCATTATTTTTTTTAGAGAGCTGAGTAGCATTTGATTAAGTCTATTTGATTAAGCAGAATTTCATTCTAAGTCTTGTTTTGGCAAATTATCTAACACATACTGTGTTTTACATTGAGAAATAAACTGAAACTTTTCTGTTTAAAAATGGGCAAGGGAAGATAGATGATTAATTAAGCTGACTTTATTTTTTTTGTTACCATGAGCTTCAAGACTCTAGGACTAATAAGTCTCTTCTGTCTCCAGTAGGGTTCCTATTTTTAAATAAATTTTTCAGGTTTCAAGGAATTAGGCATTGAATGTGGCTAGGATGTAGAATAGGCTAGAATGTGCAAGGGCACGAAAAGAAAATACTCTTTGTAGCTATACAATTATTTACAGGTACGTAATATGTCTTTCATTACCTCATTTTTTGAGGCTTGACCTGAAAGCTAGACCAAGCTTAGGCTAATGTTCAGAGAGAGTCATCGTGTTCAGCCCAGTGATTTGAATTATAGCTTTCTGTCTAAGTTTTTTTCTGTGATCTTTGGAAGCTAAATTTATTAAAGCACAGAATGTCAAAATTTCAAATGTAGATTGGCATGCCTTAAAAATTCCAAGTGCTTATAAAAGATTAATACTTAAAACATTTTCTTTAACAAAATCTTTCTGTATAGTTTTTTTGAAGATTAACCATAATTTTTTACCCACCCTATCTGTCAACTTTGGAAAAAGCGCACTTGAACACTGGGAAGTATAGACTGTGAAATAGAGACTGAGTGAAAGTGTTCTTAGATACAAGGTATCTCATGTGGAAACAGGTTGGTAATTCTTCCTGCTAGTAGCTTTGCACCTGCTTAGACAAAATACTCCAGCTTTGTAATGGTATTCCCAACTTCCCACTGAAGAAGGTTGGAATGCATAAAAACAAGGGGATCCTTTGAAACCAGTTTTGGCTTTATTCAGACTTATTCTTGGATGCTTCTATATATGCTGTCTGAGATTTATTTGTGCGTTTTAAAGAGGAGATTTCCAGCCATCAAAAACAAGTGATAATGATGCTGTTTTCTGTTTACTGTGAATGAAAATGTCTTCACCTCAAATGAAATAGTTGTTTAAAATGCTATTAAAAGATTCACTTCTCATTAATATACCAATCTCTTCTTTTCTTGTAGTTTTCTAATGGCTGACAAGAGAAATATGTTGCCAAGAGTGTTTTGTTTCAACTTTCATATTTGCTGTGATATTTTTGAAAGCGACACTAAAGCTACCTGGTACAGGGAATACATAAATAAATAAAATTTTTGTAGTGATTGTCAGCAAGAATACATGTGGTGTCCAGACTGCAGTTTCTCACATTCTTTCACCTATTCTTGATGGCTCTCATTATGAAAGGCTGTCATCTTGTTTTTAATGTGGCACTGTTGGGTAGATACTCTTTCATGACTCTCTTCTTTCAAGCTTTGGGTATTTGCAGGAAGCGGTTCTTAGTTCTCTTCTTTCAGCAGAGTTTCACATAAGAAACTTCTTGATTTCCTTTTTGGACATAGATTGGGAAATGATTTGTTCTGAAAGCTGACAGCCTGATGTCTGCAATAGTATGTTTGTGGGAAAACTCAGCTGAGGTTATAAAATGTGGCAAAAGGTCCTGCTGTTGATTGCTGCCTCCCAGTAGAAAATCAGCTGGATTCAGCTCAATCCCAAGAAGGCTGGATGAAAAATATTTTGACCTGTAGGATGGAGAAGGTGAATGCCTTGCATCCTTTTAGTGTTACTGGACTAGTTTTAACATTATCCCTCCTGAGATTCCCCCAGGTAGTTGTAGGGTATCCACTTGTGTGGATATCCTTCAGCCCTACTCCTGAGGAAATACTGGGACTAGAGCTCTGTGAGCACTGTCCCACCTAAATTCAGCAGTTCCATCTGAAGTTGACCTTCATAAGAATTTTTTTCAGGAACCTATATAATAGAAAATTTTCTAAAGCAAACTTCTTCCAAAAGAAAGAATGTGTAAGCCAAGAAAGAAGATTAAGTCAAGGGCTAAACTTACCATTTTGTTTCCTTTTTAAAGAACTTGGAGTTCTGCCCATGTCTGCTTTAGGAGAAAAGGGTGGTATTTTTGCAGCGTATTTTGAGCAGTTATGTAGCTATGCATTGATTTTGTAGGACTGTGAAGTCTTGGTTATTCTTGGAAGGTGTCATGGTCCTGAGTACATAATAGGCTTTAATGATCCTGACTCACCTGGAGCCTCCACCTGCCCTGCTCAGGACCCCGTGTCAGCCCCTGCCCCAGTGATGCCGCAGCAGGGCCATTTCCAGATCACCACAGCCTTGGCCCTGTGTCCCATCCCAGCCCCAGCCTGTCTCCTGGGATGGTGCCCAGTGCTGGGGCTGCCCCTAGAGCCACCCCCCAGTAGCTCCTGGACAGAATGATGGGGTGGCTCTGGATGGTGAGGCCCTGCCTCCAAGGGTGCCCTGGCCATTGCTGTGCTCTGGCCAAAGGAGCATCATATCCTACCAAGCACAGAGCCATGTGGATGGCTTATCCTTTCCTCACTGAGTGGTAGGGGAGGGTTTTGGGACTGGTGACAGAAGTCTGTCATGACTCAGCTCTTGCATTACATGGCAATTCCTTGATAATGAAAGATGTGAGATGGAAGTGCTGAGCACCGCACGTTGCTTGTCAGTATATCTCAAGAAATGCTTTACTTACAGAAAAGAAACACTGTTAGGCTAGCTTAGTCTTTGCTGCAGAACAACTCATTGTATTTCAAGTGTTTCTGTCACCAAATGCTTCACATCTTAGGTCAGGAGTGTTTTTATTTCAAGAGCAAGCCAATGAGTAGCTGTAGGCTTAAAAGTGAGTGAATACAGCTACTAATAATTGGCTGCTAATGCAGTCTTGCAGTATAAAAGTGGGCCTTCTCTTCACTGGTACCAGTTCAGGCTAAGTGGGATAACCCAAGGTGTGAGCTAGGCACAAGCCTAACTAGAGGATCAGCCCCATTCCAAGTACTGAGGCATTTGCACACCAAGAATTATTCTCCTATGCAGATCATGGTAAAAACAAAAAAGCTTTTTAAATTTGAAAGTGTACTTGCGGTTTTGTTGCCAAGTCAGTATCATATATGAATTGCACTAAAGTCTGTGAGTGTCAAAAGCAGGTCACCAAACAATGTATTTTAAAAGGAATGAGTGGAACTGTCTCTCTCAGTCTTCTCCATTATAGCTGCCCAGTTCTCCTGCATCACTCATACATGCTGAAATCCATCAAAAATGAAATATGGCAGAACCCTTTCTGAGTGTGTGCCAAGGTTAATGATAGAGCAGGTAGATTCTCCTGAATTATTCTTTTAAAAACTGATGTGTGCACTGAGCTACTTTGAGTATTTGAGAATTTTATATTGAGAATATTGAGTATTAAAGAATCCCAATATAGAATGAAATCTTTAACTCAGAAATACAGTTATAGGACGGCTTTGTTTTTTCCCTTGTTTCTCAGTTCACAGTGATATGTGTACAACCAGAGGTATAAAAATATCCAGTGATCTTTAGGATCTCGAATTGTCTGTTAGCTTGAAGTAAAACTGTTAAAAAAAAGGACAGGACCGCTGTCTGTTCAGCTGATACTCTCTATCCTGCAACTACATTTATTCCAGTAATTGATAAAAAGTATTCAAAAGCTCTGCTTTTTCATGCTGTACTTTTTAATATATTTTGAAAGGAAAATAGTATGGTGATTAAATTTAGAGTATAGATACCTTTTTGGTTATGCACTGAAATGAATAAAATGAAGTCAACAAGATATTCTGTATTGTTTGAAAGCATTCTGTATTATGCTGGACGTTGTTGTGATGTGAATATTATATTTACTGTGTAATGGAATTTTGTCTTTTAGATTCAAAGAATATTAAAAAAGAGAAAGAAGGAAAGAATCAGCAGGCAAACAACCCATCTTTAAAAAGTGGTAGGTATTGCAGCTGTCAGGTTATTAGTTAAGGTACTCTAAAAGAAAGTGTGTGTTTGGATTGTGCTACTTCTGACCTTTCTGACCTTTTTTTTCTTGCTGGGTTATTACTGGTGGGTAGTTAAAAACATGCCATTGCTTTTGTCTAGCTGTTAGGAAAGTATATTTTGGTATAGAAATTGATGGTTGAAACTGCTTGAGTTGAACATGCTAGTTTTACTAGCCAAGATAAGTACTCTTTGTTTGTATAATCAAAGATGCTGTGTAAACATTATCATTTTTAAACTGTTACTGATTTGTCTGTTCTTCTCATCATGTATTTCTCAGTTTCATGCCTTTTCTGCTGCTGTTACCTTCTGTTTCCTTAATGTGCTTCCTGGTGCCAAAATAAGGATTTTCTGTTTAATAGTTTTGAGTTTTTAGGATTGCTAGCTGGATTACATTGCCTGGGATTCTAATTTTACATTAAATAATTGATTTTAAAAAAAGAATTTGTGGTATTTATAGTAAACTGAGGAAAATTGTACACTTACCAGAAATGATCCAGATTCTTAGCTAGCTTAGCCTTTGCTATCCTCAGCAGGTGCCATAAGGCAGTGTATAAATGAGATTGCTGTCAGGGTAGCTTCTGTGGGCTGCAGTGAGACAACAGCAACATCCTTAGATAACCTTTGCATGTTCATGATTGTTTGAATTTAGGATAGTAAGAAATGTTATGAGTAGTATTGACAAAAGTACAAAATCTTTTCAGGAGTTGAAAAGATGACACTTGAAAAAATGACACTGAATTATTTAACTCTCACTCTGCTCACTTTTCTGTGCCCTCTGACTCCTGATAGATGGTCTGGTTCTTCTTGGGTACCAGTGGAGACAAGCAGCATAGTCACTGCTCAAACATGCCAGGATACTGACACATTAGCTGGGTAATTGAGGTAATAACTTTGCATAAAAGATACAGTACCAGTCATAATACAGCCTTCAGCTGTTATATTTGCCAGAGCTAATATTTTTATTTATTTGGATTCTGACCATTACAGAATGGCTAAGGTTGGAAGCGACCACTGGAGGTCACTTTAGTCCAACCTTCTGCTGAAGCAGGATCCCCTAGAGCACGTTACTCAGGATCGTATTCAGAAAACTTATCACCAGAGGAGAATCCACAACCTCTGTGGGCAACCTGTCATCTTTGTTATTTGTCTCTGTTACTTTGAGCCAGAAAAGGAAGTGTATTTGTCTCTTTTCCCCCTTCTGCAGTGTAAAAGGAGCTCCAGTCAAACTGGACTCAGCGTGTCTGTTTTAAGTAATGGTGTTTGACATGACAGATGGAGTGTTGTAAGACACCCCCACTACCAGCAAAGTGCTTTTCACATGTGGATAAGATAACCATATTTCATGAATCACTGGAAAATGTCCCTGCCTCTTCCTGCAGTTGAGAGCAAGGTGTTGAAAAAGCTTTGTGGAGAAGCAGTGCTAAGCAGGCAAGCCTTAATCTGTGTTCTGTGTTCTTGACTTGGTCTGTGCTGTTAACCTAGAGTGTGGGAACTGAACTTCCTCGTGAAATCTAGGCTCAGCTCTGTCAAACACAGAGGAGTTTCTACAAGAGTTCCTATTTTCTACAGATGAGGTAATTTTTATCCTGTGTTGTTGCTTGTTGGTGGCAAAAGTGCAGAAAGAGCCTCTTGATGATGCTAGATGAAGAAAAGATGCCATACAATCCTTTGGGCTAGCAGCTAGGAAATCTGCAGAGTTTCCAGGGGAATGTGTGATAGGAAAAATCAGAGAGGAGATGCAGAAGTGTGAGAAGGATAGGTTAAAAAAAATAGACTAAAGTGAGTAGAGAAAAACATGAGGAGGAGAAAAATTCTAGTTGAAGGATCACAACATATAGAAAGAGGTACAAAGTATAAAGTGAAGTATGAAATACCTTACACTTAAACTGTTGAATTTGCAAGAGTGTGTGAACAAAAATTAAAAGGAAATCTCAACTCTGAAGAAGAGAGATTGTGGGATGAAGACTAGAAAAGATCCATCTCCACATACAAAGTCTAAAATGGGTGCTAAGGGACTCTAGGGGTGATCTGAGAAGACACGACGTGTTCCATCTGCCCAGTGTTTAGGCTATGATGATACTGTATTATATTAACCTAAATGAACCAGGACATTAAATTTTGCCATTCTGCAAGTGACAATTCATAGTTTAAATCTTCAGTAAAATTTTGTAAAACTTTTGAATTACACTAAACTGGAGAATTATATATGGTGAAAAAAGGTGGAGAGCACTTAAAAAAATTGGGCATTCACTCACTCATGGCAGCAGATGTGATGTCTCCAGGGGTGCTGAGGCAGGGGCCTGATGCCACAAGGAGGCTTCTTGCTCCTTTTGGAGAACTTGTTGTGATTGAGGAAGTTTCACCATGACTGGAAAAGGTCAGATAGTACATAAGCACTGTCAAGAAGGACAAGACAGGAGCACCTGGGGAATTACAGGCTGGCCTGCCCAATTTGAGTCTTCAGGAGGACTATAAGGAAAATACTTCTGGAAACCATTTCCAAGCAAATAAAGTACAGCGATGAGGTTATGAACAGTGAAGGTAGATTTTGCCAAGTGTGAGCTGTGCAGGACTGTGCACTAAGCCTTTTGTGCTTAGTTATTCGGGAATCAAGAGAGATAGTGGATGTTGTTCATGTCTACTTTAGCAAGGCTTTCTCTACAGTCTTTGTAGTGCCCTTTCAGCCAAACTGGTGAGGTGTTGTTTGGATAGGTGGATGAAAAATTGACTGGACTGTCAGGCAATGCAAGGTCCACCTGGCAGATGGTAGCTAGTGGCATTTCTTATGGATCAGCACTGATGCTTTTTTATGCCTTACTGTCAGATGAGGATGATTGGACAGAACACACTGCCAAACCAGTTTGTGGGCGATATCTACTGGGGAGGAGTAGCTGGTAGGCTGGAGAGCAGGACTGCCCCTCAGATGGACTTGGCAGTGCTGGGAAAGTGGAATGGCAGGACCCCGGTGAGACTCACTGGTGAATGGAGAGTCTTGGCCGCGGGCAGACAGGAGCCCTGCACAGCCCAGGCGAGAAGCTGGAATTTTAGCCTGGAAAGGAATTTAGCAGGAAAAGGCCCTGGAACCCGGCAGACGGCAGCTGACCATGGACCAGCAGCGAGCTCTGGTGGCGAAAGACGTCATCTGCGTAGGGACTCTGCGGGCAGGACTGAGGGCAGCAGGCTGGGAGGAGACCTTCACTGCCTTGGGGAATTGGGGAGACTGAACCTGGACAACTGTCTTCAGTTTTGAGCTACACAGTACAAGGAAGGCACTGCTGTACTGGAGTAGGCTGGCTTAAAGTCCTGCAAAAAATTGAAGGAGCTGGAACGCAAGATGTAAGCAAAAAACCGCTACTGAGACCGGAAGAAATGTTTCTTCTTCAGCTGAAAGGAAGGAAAGCTTATGGGAGATGGTCATGCTGTCTTCAACTACCTGTCAGGCAGATGGAAAGGGGATGGAGCCAGGCTCCTCTCAGGGCCAGTGTGGAGGGAGAAGTGACAAATACTGGCTGGAGCATAAGAAATTCCTCCTTGATGGGGAAAATCTTCACATTGAGTCTGATAACCCTGAAGGAGCACAAGGCTGAACTAGAGACCTCCTGGGGTCCCTTCTTGCTTGAATTGCTTTGGGATTGGCAGGTTTGACAGGAAGTGATAGGGTATTGATACAGCATTGCAGAGAGCATCAAGGGTCATTGACCCCTGAGTCAGTGCCAGTAATGCAAGCAACTGTGACATAAACTCAGTCCCTCCATTTTTAAACTAGTCAGGCTTTTTTCCATTGCTGCTTGTCTTAAATAACTGTAAGAGCCTTACTCCTATGCTGGTTATAAGCTGATATTTTTTTCATTTACAAGAAGCTCTAGTTACTTCTGCTGTGGGTTTTGTTTTGTTCCACTTCCAGTATATACTGGTTTGTTCTTCAGCATAAAATTTTCTTTTTCTCTTTAGTTTTCACTTTCCTAGTGGGTTATAAAGTTGTGGTTGTTGCATAACGGTCTTTTCTTAAGGTGTTTAATTCAACCTGCAGATTTGAGAAATGCACATTAAATTATTTAGTATGAGCTAATTTTCATAAGGATTTCTTGTTGGCAGAAGCCACATATTTCAGGGTCGTTAGAATTAGAAATATGTATAATACAATTGCTTCTTTGCTTATGCGCTCTCAGAATACAGAGAAGCTTTTATGTAGTTATTTTTTCAAAGTGCTTATCTTTCTAGAGATGCATCTTACATGTTGCAAGCATGCATGTGTTTCCTATTTCTATAACTGCTAATTAAATGTTAATAAGCACCATCTCTGAGAGCTTGGCTCTGATTTAATACAGTGTATCTTCACAGGTGGAGAGGTTCTAATTTTAACTCCAGGACATTGATGCAAGAGCTTCTGATAACCAGGATTTAAAGCAAAGAGCTAGGCGTTGTTGTTTTCCATTTGGCTTTGTCTGCAGCTGGCTGCTTGTGCTACCTTCTGTGTCTTTCTAGTAAATGTTCCCTTGAAAAAAACAACCCTGTTTCTTTCCCTCTGGACTTTTGGTCATCCCATGAACTTTACCATCCTGTTACTAAAATTGAGTTAATTTGGGAAATGTTACTATATAATATTTTTTGAGGAGGTGAACGATTTCTCCTCGTAAATATGATGTCACTGAAGTATCTATATTCTTCCAGTACTTACCAGAGTGAGGCTATGATGCGTTACTACAGCTTTTACATCATGTTAGATCTGAGGCAGCTGGGACACAACTAATTCTTTAGACTAGATTTAATTATGTAGAATTAGGTACCTTACTAAGGTAAACTCAGATTAAATTTTTTTTTTAATTAATAAAAACAGAAGGCAACCTAAAGTGGAAGCTTAATTATTAAGAGTCCAAGAAGAATTTTTGTAAGAGAAAACCTTGCTACAGTTCGTAATATTTTATTTTTGCACCCTCCTTGGCCTGTTAATGAAAAGAGCAACAAATATGGAGGCTACTTAAAGCTCTGAAGAGCTATTTCTACCTTCCTGAAATACAAATACATGCTTAAGTTAATGTATCCTGCATTTTGTAAGTAATACAGAATCAGTGTTACTATATGAATGTGTGAATAAAATCTTCATTCCAAAATAGGTGGTATTCCAAGATGTTGTGTAGAAGTGGTTTTGTTACCAGCCTGCATATATTCCAGACCACCAAATTAACAGCTTTTGACATTTTACTGACTTGTTACTGACTTCTCACATAGCTAACAAGCACATGGCTTCTTCAGTGCCAAGGACAAATGACTCGTACACTTTTGAATCTGTTTCACCAAAACCCAGGACCCCAGCAGGCCCAGGGGATGGTTTCCTTTTGCCTGAGGCACTTAATATTGTCAGCTGAATGCTGTGCTACTGCAGGCAGACTCTGGCTTTGAGCCACCACACGTCCTTCACAGAAGCTGTTTGCGAGTGCTAGAAAATGCAGCCATTTTCTGATTGTTTCTTTGCTTCTCCTCTCTCCTGAAAACTGCAGAGATGTGTTTAAGTGTCTGTGCCCAGTGGCATTTTTGGGAGAATTACTGGCACCACTCTGAGTGAGCTCTCCATCATCCCCAAGGACTTTGCGTTAGGCCATGTGAGTGGCTTTTGCTGAGCCACTGGGTGGCATCACTGCATCATTTTGGGTTCATCGGTGCTTTATTCTTCAGGAATATCAGAAAAATGCCAGCTGCACAAACAAGAAGAATAAGCAAAAGAGCTCACTTAGATAATTTAGTAACAAAAATATTAGATATGCCATTGTAGATTTTCTCTTACACTTTATATTAAAATAATTAATATGCTTGCTTATATCTTTGATGTTGGTACTTCATATTTTTCCATACATGCAAAACTGGTAACACTAATTAAATCAAGTGCAGAATCCCATAAACAATCCCAAGTGCAAAATCCCAAGTGCAAAATCCCAAGTGCAGTGCCCATAAACAATAACACTATTAACCCTGAAAAAATACCATGATTTTATTACTTAACATTGCCGTAATATTTACCTATATGTGCCATATTACATGACATTCTACAAAAAGAAGCCTTTATCTAACTTCAGATAAAAAGAGACAAAGATGCAATTGGAAGGCTGTGCTAATCTTTTTGCTTTCTAGTGGATAGTATTCATAATACATTTCAACAGCATTCATGTGACTGTGTTTTTCAATGTATATAATTTCAGTACTCATATGAGGTTATCAAATCAACCCTGCTGTTAAGAGAACTAAGATATAGCAAGGCTATTGTGATTTATATAAGGATGCTTGGAAGATCCTTATGCAAAGAATTGAATATAGATATTCTGACTTGGATCATTTTGCATGTGAAGCACAAAAAAAATTGGAGGAAGGTTTATATAATTTTTCCTATTGTGTGTTCGTTCACCCCTGTAAATTTAGATTACTCTTGAAGCTCCTTCAAAGTTACTGTGTATTTCAAAGGTGGAGTTTCCATTTGAGAATTATTCTGCTCTTGAAAAAAATGTATTCTACAAGATAGTTGAGTTTTCTGTCCCTTTCCTCAAATCCTCATTTAATTTAAGTTTCCTTTTAAAAAACTGTGTATATGGTCTTTTTTTATCTTGTGTCTTCCAGAACAGTTTAATTGGGATGATTATCTGAAAGAGACTGAATCAGTAGCTGCCCCCCTGCATTGTTTCAGACAGGTATGTATGCCAGATACTATTTTGCAAGTGTGTGTGTGTGTATGCCTCTTACAGGTGATCATAGAAAAACTTTCACATTTAGACTGCTTGCAGACTTCCTATTTGACTTCTTTGATCTGTAGTTATCAGTAGCTTACAGTTCTGGCAGTTCCTAGCTACGGAAGTTTTTTTCATTCTTGGTTTCTGCCTCAAGCCAGATTTTGAGGATTTCATTAAAATTGTATCTTTGAACTCTGTTTTCCTTAAAAAAATGACTAATTAATGAAAACAGATAGCCTTGTCAGTGTTCAAAAATGTTTTCTACTTTTTTCAATAATCTTAGCACTACCATGGTTTTTGTGAGAATTAAAAATTTGGCTGATTGTCAGAAGAGTCTGCTGCCTCATTTTTGAAAGATTTCTTTCAATTGTTTAGCTATAAGACGTGTAATAGACTTTAGTCGCCACATTTTTCTTCCATCTCTAATATGTTTAATTTTATGTCTTTCTGAACAGAGTGCTTTCTACTTAGGAGTAACAGATACTAAAATTAAAACAAAAAAAGATGGAATATATGGGAATACAAAGGAAATACTGGATTTATAATAAAGGGTGTTTAATGTACTATTTTGTATTACGCTATACCCTACAAGTTTGATACCCCTTACCTGATGGTGTGGTATGTATTTGCAGATGCTGTTTAAATGTACCATCTTGTGTAAGCTAATGACCTCCAGTTATTCAGCCTTTTGGAGACTTTCTCTCTGTTTTCCCAAGTTGAGATATATCTTGTCTGTGTAAAGTTAAATAGGATTCATTTTGGTCTGTGTGCCCTCACTGTGTTAGGAAGATAGTTGCTAAGGAATTGGATTGTTCAGGTTCATAGAAGTGTAATAGGTGTGACAAGCAGTGCATGTCTAGTTTAGTGGCTGGGGCATGTTCTGGAATTGTTTTCTAGGGTCTGTTGGTGGTCTGATTGTACTGTAAATGATACTGGCTTCCAGTGGGGGCCCAAATAAAAAGCAGCATGAATTAAATAGTCTGAGAAGGAGAGGAGCCATCACTTGGTGAGTCTGAAGCAGTTGCAGGAATAGAGAATAAGGAGAGAGAAACACAGGTGTATCATTTCTTCATGCTAGATCTTGAATCTCAGCTTGCTCTTTGCAGATGAGGACAAAGGCCAAAGATGCCCTTGCATGCTGCTTTCAATAAGAAGTGGCTAAAACTGCTGGTGTCCATAGCTCTGAGTGGAGCTCCAGAAATTAATTACGCAGTATATGTTTTTCACAAGGCAGACACCTCAAACTCCTCAAAGGATTGAGGCAGAGGGTGGGATATTCATATTGTCCCTGATGTTTCTGAGGTTAGTGCCATACTCACAGACCATAAACCACCATGACCACCATGTATGCTCCCAGGGAATGTAACTACTGCAGAAAGCTGCTTGAAAGCCTTTCCATGTGCCTTTCTTGCATCTTCCTCTTCCCTGGTAATGCTCAAGAAGTCTGAACTGAGCAATCAAATAACACCTTGAATAGAGGTGCTTAGATGACATGCATTGAGAGAGATAAATCCAAATGACCTGGATTGCTTAAGGAGTTGTTGAGTTGGAAAGAAGAGCTTTAATTTATGTGCATAGCAAATTTCAAAACAATTTGCATATGCAAATTTTCAGTTTTATGCAGATTTTCCATTTTTCTAAGAGTCAGCCTTTAAGTAGAAAGTGATATGCAGTAGTGGTAAGTGCAGAGCTAGATCCTCTCACTACATAATGTTTGCAGATTTTAGAACCTAAAGTGCTTGTGCTTTGTGTAGGACTAATTTGACCTTTAATGGGTTATACATGAATTGCACATGTCGTTATTACTCTGTGTAATGCAAAGAAATACACTGCTGTGGCCGGCCAGAAAATAAAGAGCAGAGAGAAACTTAATTTGACAATTACATCCAGAATTTTTTACCTATGGGAATTCTAAAAGTTTAGATTTTGTAGTAGTTATAAATTACCTGGGGAACAATGAATTAAAGCCTCTACCATAAATTAAGAGACAGGTAATCGAAATTGATTAAAGTATTTATCTTAGTTTAGGAGATATTTTATCTGTTGCTGTAAGTTATTTTTAATAACTACTTACAAATTCAGTGCACTTCATAGTCCTTTTTCTTGCCCTAAAACTTCTTCCCGAGCAGTTGAAAATTTTAAATGTAAAAACTCGGTCCCTTGTGATTTGAGCAGAACTTAAAGCTAAGCTGTTACTGAGTGAGGTTTTGTTACTTTATTTAAAGACAAACTAGCATGGAGGACTTACCTTTTTAGTAGAATGCCTTGAGTTGCTGGTATTTAAACAATTTCACCTTTTTCACAAACAAAGAAACAAACTCCCCAATTTCTCAATTTCTGTTGCTTTTGCTGGTTGTACAAAATAACAGCTTGACAAGCAATAACCTGAAATTGAATTGCCCTTTAAATTTAATAAACTTAGGCTCCCCTTTCAGCCAGCCTGCTGTCTGAGTGCAGCAGTGGCAGATGCTCACTGAATTTTGCTCACCTCTTTGGCTTTTGGGCACAGGCTCCTCTAGGGCTTCCGCTGTTGATCTAGAGTATATTGTAAATAGTGCACCTGCACAATATAACAGGTAGAGCAAGATGTATTTTACACATTTAAATGTGGTGGAGAAAAAATATTACTAGCACTTTTTCCAGGAGCAGATTTCTTCCGTCTTTTCCTGTGTCCACAGGCAGGTAAGTTGTAGGCAAAGTGGCACTTTGCCTGCTGTGGGATCCCCACCTCACCTGATCAGGCAGGCACAATGGGACAGAGAAGTCCTGTGAATGTGAATGCCCATGGTTTTGGGTATTCTAACCTGCCTCCTGTATTAGAAGTCGGACTGTGTTAGCCTGGATGGGATGCTTACTAGGTTTACATGTCATGGGGAAGGCTGTTTACAGTTCTGGGTGTCTGTGTTCAAAAATAACTGTACTGAGATGTTGCAGAAAAGAGTTTCCAGGATGATAGGAAAATAGTAATCATCTCCTAAGAGAAATTTCAGTGCTTATGTACATTGTTGAAAGGGTACTGAGAAAGGGTCAGTTGTAACTTTTGGTTTTACTTGCTAAGGTGCAAAAATAAATTAAATGATAGTGTTGGCCAAAGATTCCATCAATAAAATTTAGGTTGGGAATGAGGAGAGAACTAAAGAGAATAGTGAGAAACATTCCATCCTAGTTAGTGTTAATACAAAGTTTTGAACATCATTAGGTGAAGTCATTGCCTGTGATATGACAGAAGGCAAGTAGTCAGACTGCAATCCAGTCAATCTCTGTCCATAGTGTGTTGATACATGAGTGAAAAATACTCTCTTTTGTTCATCTTTAGTATGTGACAAAAAGCTCTGCCTAAACACCAAATTGCATTTGTCAGATTTCTTTTCCCTGTGCTAGTTAAATTGGCATTGCCTTGTATGTTTGTGATGATATTCAGTTCTCTATGAATAAAGCACAAGCTACAGTTATTGTCTTAGCACAGAAGTTTTATACAACTTTCAGACTGTTTTCTTTCTTTAAAATGTTAACATTAACTCCTTTTCCTGTCTTTCTTTGTAAGCTTTTTTAGATACAGAAGGGTCCAAATTTTTTTAGATTCCAAAATATTATTACAATGAGGATAATTATTTCTTTTGAAATGGAAGCTAATAAACCTTGTGGTTGGAATTATTTTTTATATGTGTGTGTTGGTTTGTGTTTTGGTTTTTTGGTTTTTTTTGAGTTGAATGTCATGTTTGTTAATGTCCTTGTATTCCATTCACTTCACTCTTACCTTCTTACCTTCATAAAGATTACCTTGTGACCCTTCTTAGCATCCTTATCTTTTTAGAAATCAATCATGCTTATGCAGTTGGTAGGTTATCCAGTTGGCTTTTCTGACTTGCTGTTAGACACTCAAGTTTAAAAGCTTCATATTTACCATTTTTATGATGTTTGGAGGAAATAAAGCTGTATATTTACTGGTTGGTAAATTTAGCAATATTAACAACAATAAAAAGAAGTCTTTTACCTTTTTTTGTAGTCTAGAATTCCGCCTACAAACGATTTCAAAGTTGGAATGAAACTGGAAGCGCACGATCCTCGCAATGTTACCTCAGTTTGTATAGCTACAGTAATTGGAACCACTGGTGCCAGGCTAAGGTTGCGGCTGGATGGAAGTGACAACAAAAATGATTTCTGGAGGCTCGTGGATTCCTCGGACATACAGCCCATTGGGACTTGTGAAAAGAAAGGGGGCATGCTCCAGCCTCCACTTGGTAAGTAACAAAGCTGCTGAACAAATATATGTCAAGTATTGCTTTCGGGAAGTCAAATTTACCTTTGTAGCTTGGCAAATTCAATGGTATGAACATTTTGCCAAACTATTGTTTAGTTGGAAAAGAGGTAAGTAAAGTAATTCTGGCTAAGTGAATTGTGGCTTTTTCTTATTTTTTCATTCTTCTGACATAAGAATGAGTGGTTTTGTTTGTTGTTGGTTTTTTTTTAATAGGCCCTTAATATTAAATGTGCCCATTCTGTAAATGTTCCCTCACACTCAGCCTGCCTTATGTGTGTGTATACAATGCTTTGCTGCATAATGCTGTGCTTGCTCTCTGTTGGGAGCCCTTGGAAAGAGCTGGAGAAAGCCAAGTTGCCCCTTTACTCTTCCATCAGTGCATCTGAGCAGCTCACAAGAGGCTACAGGCTGCTTGGAGGCCAGTTGTTGGAGGCAAGGTTCCTTGGAAGCCTCAGCAGGGCTGCTGGAGGCATGCCCGTGCAGGGCAGTCAGAAGGTTTCCTTGGGTACCAAGCAATCAATTGCGTTCTAGGAGAGGCAGCATAAGATGAGTGAGTGCTGAACTAGAGCATTCTGCTCTAAATTTTTATTCTGAGATAGTAAAAGCAGAACTCCAGAGCTCTAGCAAACTGCAGGTTTAGACTGCATGATATTCCCATTGCCTCATATCAGCACATGTTCAGGAATGTCAGATCAGTTTGTCATGGCTGCTTTGTGAGCACTATGAATGCTTGTGAGCAAGGTATAGCTTACCTGTGCTTAGAAATACTGTGCAGGACTTCTTTTGCCCTCCATGAGCAGTATGACAAGATTGGCTCTCCCCAAATTGATAATTAGTGCTTGGGTTTAGTCTTACTGAGAAAGTTTGTTAAATAGGGAATTCTGTAAAGTAATTCCTTGAAGCCTGGTGAATGGTCAGAGATAACTTGGATTAAATTGCTAGAGGTAGTAAAATGTGACATTGCCTTTCTTTGCTGTGATTAACTTGTGTATTTAGATCTTCATTCTTGTACCATATTTGTCAATGGCTTAAAATTCTATGTATGGAAATATTTAAAGATTTCACAGTGACCTGCAAATAGTTTTGCTGTTAAAAAAGTGGAAGAATAATGACCAAAATTTAACTGAACACTCTTTCCCGTGTTATCTTATGATCTTTTGTAATTTTTGGAAGATGGAAGAAATAATAAAAATAATAAACTGTAAAATAATAAAAAATTAACTATATACAGAAATTGGTTGCTGCCGCTTTTCCATCTTATGGTTATGAACCTACTTCCTGTTTGATGCCATCAGGAATTCTTAGAGAATTCTCATTGGAGGTTTAGTGAGGATAGGTATGCTTTCTCTCAGTAGCCTCTCAAAAAGCTTGTCATCCTGCTTTGGAAGCAACTTCCAGATTTTCTGTTAGAAAGATGAAGTGAAAAGTATCATTTCACTGCAATATGAATCTTGATTTGCTTGTAGAGAGACAGACAGAGGAATGGTTGACATAACCATTAAGGCACTTCACATAGATTATAAGGGTAGATTTTTGTGCTCCTTCAGAAACACATGAAAAGCAAAGTAGCCATGGTGCCAGTGTAGGAAAACATTGCTTACAGTAGATACAATTTGAACCCAAAAGGGCTTTTTTCCCTTCTTTCCAGTGGATAGATAGAGGTTTTGAATGAAAACACTGGAAATTCCTGACATCAGGGAAAAAGTCTCTCTTTTTTTTTTTTCTTTTTTTCCAAGAAGTTTCTCAGTTTAACCTCTGAAGTTCCCGATATAACCTTCTAGAATGAATGAAGTGACACGAATGTAAAAAAATGGAAGAGTTTGCAGGTTCCTTCAGTTGCATACTGGTACAGTGTTAAAAATACGGCTTCAGGAGTGCAGCAGTTTTTAAAATGTGTTTCTAAGCCAGAGTGATGAGTACAACAATTCTGGTTGTATGTGATGGGGGCAGTTAATTCGTCAAGAGGAGTAACTTCCATGACCATCAGTAGAAAGGTCGATACCATTTTCTCAGATACTGTTTCTTACTCTTATGTGTCAGGCTGCCTGCAGTGCAGCACCTAACAAGCTGCTGTTTCCTTGCACCCAGGCATGTAAGTTTACGTGCCCTCTGAATTGCTAGTTATTCAGAAAAGAATGTGACTGCCACTATTTTGGCCCTTCTGCCCTAGATTTTTCTAGAGATAGGCTGAATTCCAGCAATCAAACATTCTGGCATACCTAGATAAATTTTTGAAAAAGCCTTTTTGGCAGTTTTGTAGCATCCTGTTCCTCGGTAAAGCTGGGAACTAATTGAGTGTATAATTACCTCCTGTTAGACATTTAACCAACGGATTTTTTTTTTCCTTAGTAGTAGAGAACCTTCTGGATACTAATGTTCCACTTCTATCATAATAAGTTAACGAAAATAGTCCCTCCTACCTGATTTTTACATGGCTTTAATTATGCATGTTGCATAAGGATTTTGAGAAATGATTATTGCAGCAAAGTGTTCCTGTTCCAGCCTCTGTTCTCCACAGATGAGATTTTTGTTCTTGAGAGCTTAATATTCTAAGCAAATTATGTTGCAGATAGCATTTTCTCTGGTTTTACCAGGACAACTTAAAGGCCAAATGAAGTAAATTTTAACTGTTGTTTAGTTGTCACTCCTCTGTCTTGCTTGTATATCTTTTCTGAGCTACCAAGTTGGGTATATTGTGTTTCAGTAACCAAATGTGTTCAGGTTTTAGAGACTGTGGTATGAAACCAGGCCTGACAACCAGCTCAGTGGTCCCTGAATTATGACACCATTTATCACATAGGAGCTCTGGATTAATTTAGGTATTGTATAGGTAGTTCTGGCTTGAAAACTGTTTATCCTATTAAAGATAGCTTAAAGCTATAAGCTAAAGAATCACTATAGCATATAATCAAATTTTAGATGAGTAAATTATTTAACTGATCAAGTATTGGAGATATGTTCTACTTTTCCAGTAACAAATTTTTAAAGACAGCTGTTAAAGATCAGTTATGAAGGAGCTCAAGAGCTCTTGACAGATTATGGTACTATTTGCTTTGTGGAAGAAATTTTGATTTGCTATGTTATGTCTGCAGAACTGTTCCAGACATCTAACTGCTAAAGAAGCAGAAAAAAATGTCCACTGTATCTGTTATCTTACTCATTACTTTAAAACTTGGAAAGAAAAGAAAGCAAAAGGATATTTTGTTTGTTTTGTTTTAACTGGAAAGTGGTTGATTGTGAGGGAAGATATCTGGGATAAGAAGGTTTTCAGCCAAACCTTTGTTCTGTTTGGATAAGGTGTTGCATCCAAACAAATTTGATTGTTTATAATTTTCATTGATTTTATTATTATGAAGAATAATAAAATAGACTGTGCAGTTCATGTTTTGCAATATGATACATGATTTATTAAAATAACATTTTTTTTGTTCACTCTTAGGTATTATTTGTTTTTATGGCTATTTATGTATTTATTTTAATATGGGAGGGAGAAAACCCGGTTGGGTTGCTTTTTTGCCTGTGGTTTGGTGAAAGAATAATAAGATTCTCAAAAACAAAAAAGTATCTTCTCAATAAATGAGCTAGAACCTGAAGAGAAAGCTGGGTGCTTGTACCAGGGAAGTTCCACTGGACCAGGGACTATGAGACAACCTAATGGTCTGATCTACTAGGACTTGCAGGTCCTTAAATCCTAGAAATTAATCTGTAATAGCTGACGTTATGATGCGTGATTTTACAGACAAGTTGCTCAGAATGGAAGCTGCAGTAACCATGTTCATTTCTTCTTAGCTAATTCTATTTTGGCCAAGTCTGAAATAGAGGGCATGAGGCATTAGTGAAACAGACTTTATAACCTTTCTCTTCTATTGTATTTTACAAGCTGAAAGTGGGGCTGTTTGGTTTTTTGTTTGTCCTCAGGATTCCAGATGAATGCATCGTCCTGGCCAATGTTTCTCTTAAGAACTCTCAATGGAGCTGAAATGGCACCTGCAGCATTCTTTAAGAAGGTAAGAAGAAAGGCATTTCTAGTAAACAACTTCCTATCAATTGGTCCATGGTTACATTTTTAATGAGGATGCTAAGATATTACCCTGTTGTCTGCAGGAAAGACGGAAGGCAAGACTATTGTTTAAAATGACTTTGAACTGGATTGACATGCTATGGAACTAGAGAGAAAGGAATCTGCTTCTAGTCCCTAGAGAGGGCCATTTCTTTTCTTGATCTGAAACTTCAAAGTATGGTGTGTTACTTAGAAAAATTGTGTTTGCTTATTTTTTGTCTCATGGATTTTAGATAAAATACATATCACATTTCTTAAGAGCGATGTAGTCATGTGAATGTGCACAAGAGTAAAAATAAATAATGGGGAATGAGACCCATTGTTATACAGTAGTGCTTGGAAAGGTTTTGTTAAACATTTTCACTGAGCACACACTCAACCTTTAAAATGTGGTGAGAAAATAGTTGAAAATAGCAGAAAAAACCATGTGGTTTTCAAACATGACACTTAAGTAGGTTACTGTGAAATATGGAAAATTATATAAAAATAACTAATATTAAAATGACGTGGTTAAATTTTTTTTGAGGTGATAAAACTCTGTTGTGATACTGAGTGTGTTCTTTTTGTATACTGGGAGTGATACTGACAAGTATGTCACCAAATCAAACAGTTCAGTTCAGGCCTGCAATCACATCACTCGGCATTAACTTCATATAATTGTAATTTTCTTTTAGATAAGATAATAGAAATTTCTGAGGCATGATGAGCCATGTTTCTCTGTGCTAGCTTGCACATCTGAGATGGGCTTTGATAATACGGTTCTTGAGGCTGAGGTGGTAACTTTGTTCTGTCAGATTACAACTCCTGCTGTAGAGGTACACTTATGCCAGTCACATTCACTTGATTTTTGTTTTTCTTTTGTCCACTTGGAATTGGTCTAAGGCCAACTGAGTTAGCAGAGGCCTATAAATAATGTCCAATGCTAATGAATTTTTCATGGATTAATTGAGAGGTAAAGCTTTTACCAGACAGTTATCAGTCCCCAGAAATATCCATGCTCTGCAAACCTCTTCTTTATTAGCATGTAATAATTTCATTTTAGTGTCTTGGCTGTCTTGCTGCCCAGACATAATGTATTGGTTGCAACCTATTGCTTATGTAAATACTTTTATCAGGGTCTTTCTGCCATGGAGAATATTGCTAATTATCTCAGCTGTGTTTGGGGGAATAGAATGAAGATTTTTGTAGAGCAAAAGAGCAAAGGCAAATTTGAAATACAAATAAGTTTCCTTGAATGTGTTCTATAACTTCCTGAGTGACTATAGGTAGTAAGAATGTTGAGGAAAAATAAGGGGCTGTTACTTAGTTTTGGTTTTTTTTTCAAGCAGTCATAGAAATGCAAATGTTCTACCACACTTATTTTTGTAGGAACCGCCAAAACCTGTGCCAAACTGCTTTAAAGTTGGAATGAAACTTGAAGCTATAGATAGAAAGAACCCATACCTGATTTGCCCAGCAACCATTGGAGATGTTAAAGGAGATGAAGTTTTTGTTACATTTGATGGTTGGAGAGGAGCATTTGACTATTGGTGCAGGTGTGATTCTCGAGATATTTTCCCAGTTGGATGGTGTAGCTTGACAGGAGATGCATTACAACCACCAGGGAACAATGGTAAGATGACTAATAATATTGCTTAATTGTTTTTTCTCCTCAATTATAGCAGAATTTTAAAAACCAGCTGGCTATATGCAGATAAGACTGAAGATTTGATTTGTGAGTAGCAGACGAGGATGAAATGTTGAATTTTCTTTATGTAGCTTAAAGCTAATAAAAATTGCTGGGAAACAGTTTTTTCCTGTTCATAATATCTCTGGCAGCATGTTTTATTTAATACTGTTAGGAGGACTTCTGATGACCCCTAATTTTTGTGCACTTGTAAAGAATCTTGAACTAGATTTGCTGCTTGTATTATTGATAGATACATGCTCCTGTTTAGTGATACTAATATATTGGCTGCTGCAGCATTTTATGTTTTGCTAACTGCTCATTAAAATAGTCTTTGCTTCTGTGATGATTGCAGGTCTAAACTATATATTCAGTGTTTCTTCTTTCATACAAAATTCTGTCTTGCAGCTGCCGATTCTGAATGTTTTGTCATCCTCTTGCCTTTAGGGATGTTTGTTGATCAGGTGATAGTGTCTCTTTAACTAATGGCCACTTTACAAATCTCTTCCATAGAAAGAAGAGAAATAGCATGGAGAGGGATATCCCTCATGTGTAACTCCTTTGCTACTCCGGGGACTCCTTGTCAGGTTTCTGTAGTGTAAAGCTTTTCAGTCAATCAGTTTGAGCTTTGCTATCCTGATCCCATAAAAATTTGTCAGGAAGAGAGGTTTTGAAGGAGAAAAATCATATTTTAATTAATTTCTTTATTAACCAGAATAAGCTGTTCTCAGTGAGAATTTTCACAGCTGTTATTAGGTGAATAAGGAGCAAGTAGGTTGGTGTCAGAGAAGTCTCACTGGAAGCAGGAAAGGAACAGAAATAAGAAGGCAAGAAATTAGTAATGTTTCCTGGCCTTTACATCCCCATTGTTTTTCTTGGTCTTTTGCTAGCAGATCAAGAACTGTATGGAAAATCTGGTTGGAATTAGTTAAGGGTACCTTGCATCCTTTCTCTCACCTGCCTGTCTGAAGTTGCTGCCGGGGGTCATAGTACCTGGAATCGGGTTTAGTCCATTCTGACAGATTTCAGCAAAGGAGTAATTGTGTGTGTAGCTGTGCTGTCCAAAATTATCTGCTGGTACAAACCTGCAGTGGGAGGAAAGGAGAAAGTCAGGTGAGGATGACGTATATTTGATCAGAAGTCATCTAATAGATACTACACTGACCTTAGTCTTAATGTTTCTGTGCTCCCAATCTCTAAAATGTCTTTCTCAGCTTCTTCAGAAGGTTGACCTTGTCTTGGGGGATCATGAATGAGATGTGTTATTACGCTTAAGTTAATTATTTCTTTACTGTGCAGTGACTGAGTGCTGGCACAGATTGCCCAGAGAAGTTGCAGAATTTCCCTCACTGGAGATATTCCAGAACTGTCTGGACATAACCCTGTGCCATGTGCTCTGGGATGACCTTGCTTGAGCAGGGAGGTTGGACCATATGACCCCACTGTGGTCCCTTCCAATTTGACCCATTCTATGATACACAAGATGGGCTGTGTAAATAAATGGCATAAAATTTTTAAACATATTTTTGTGACAGTTTAGAATACTGAGTCCAATTTCATCTTCTGGAAAGAATATTATTAACTTATTTAGTCTACTCCAATTTCACTGCGGGAAACCCAGCGATATTTTGAGGCAAGACATCCAGAATTTTTTCTTGCCTGATTAGTGCTTGATAGAGCTCAAAGTTATTTGACAATAAATAAAGCTGGTTATATAATCCAGTTCTTCAGGTAATAAACCAAACAAAGTTCAGCCTTGAAATACCCATACAGCTAGGATACCATTGCTTTGTAATGAGAAACCAAAACACTCCAGGCATTAATAAAATCTGAAGCAAGCTTCTTACAGACTTGTAGTTAAAACTGAGAAATTTGGACTTGTAATAGAAACTGAGTGCAGAGAGGTCCTGGCTGGAGTGTTTTTTATATTTGATTACAAAAGTGAGCCCAAAGTTAACTGCAGTTTATTGGAATTACATATTCATGTTTTTCCCCATTCTGAGCATAATTTGTTATTTCTATTTTGCTTTGTGTTGTTTTTTTAATTTATTTTATATTTTATGTTTGTGTGTGTTATACACACTTGTTGAATTTACATAGATGGATGAAATATTTTTTGCTCTCAGGTTATGTTTTTCACTGTTATTTGATTGCTACTGAGCCATTAAAGAACTGAAATGACTATCCTTTATTAAGATGTAAATAATACCTTCAAGAAGACAATAATCAAGTCATTTTGATTCAGAAGTGTGATGATGTCAGGATTCTTCATTATGTCACACTAACATTGACTACTCCTGTTAAGGGAGAAAATATGACAGGTACTACATTGCAGGGATTTGCTTGGAGTATTGGAGGGCTGCTCTGGACCTTTTTCCTCCTCGTTACCTCAGTATTTCTGGCTTGAATTTCTGCAACAGAAAATGAAAATAATTTATTTAAGAGTGGCTTCAGTTCCAGAGTGAATATGAAAAGTATACTTGATTTTTGTAAAGCTGAAAGCATTTAAATGTGTTAAATCACTGCTTAGAGGGCTGAAAAAAAAAAGCCTCAGATTTTAGTGAACGTGCAAAGCCAATATCCTGCAATCTAATTAAGCATGTGATAAAGGATGCTTTAAATTTCATTCATACCTAGAACAACAATTTCCTGCCAGGAGATGTATTTTGGGGTCTAATTTAACCTTTTGAAAGAGAGAAGAAATGCAGTAAGGGAGACAGTATGAAAATTAGGGAAGATTTTATTTCAACTGTCTACTGTCAGCCTTTTAGTATGCCCAAAGAGAATGTAGGACCTCTGCCATGGGAGATGTTTAAGAACAGTTTAAATATAGGCTTCTAGGATGTGGGGGAGTTTATTCAGACCAGATTGATTGTGTTATTTTTAATCTTTAAAACTGTATATCTTCTATAGCTCTCATTGGTATTAGACAGCTCATGAACTAAGATAGAAGGTAATACAGAGATGTTAGGTGAAGTTGTTATGGACCAATTGTTTGTAGCCATCAGGTCCTAATATTTGTGTTTATGTATTGTCTTTGGTCTTTATCAGAAGATGTGACTTCAGTGGACCTGGTTGGATGTCAGGATATGTGCACAAATGTACCATTCAATATTTATACTATCAGAAAATCTCCTTAGCTTGTATTGTAGTTTGTGTCATTAGAAATATCTCCAATAGTAGTAATAGGTTATATATGGCTTGACTTCAGTGCTTGATGTTGGCTTGGCCCGTTGCTTCAAGGTTAATATTTTAAGGATACAATAGATCGTTTTCTCTGTGTCTCTTGATCATTTAAATGCTTTTAGAGATGACTTATTACACATAAACAGCGTTGTGAAAAGAATGAAACAGACTGACACAGTAGTGTCTGTGCTGGACCAGAGTGAAGGACCCTCTTCTCTTGAAAGCTTTCTCCAGCACTGGCTGAAAGCAGATGTCTGAAGAAAAGCATAAGCACATAGGAGACAGGTTTGCACAAGTGTTCCTAGTATCTGTCCATCTACAGCCCAGCACCTCCAAGCCCAGAATAATGCTTTTATGCTGATTACCTTCTCAGATACTCAGCATGGAAGGGGAGGAACTTGATCTAACCCGTTCTATTACATACTGGAGCCATCTGAACTTCTAGCACCTACAACATTCTCTTGAGCACCTACAACAGAAGGTGTTCTCTACTTGAGTATATTTTTTGTGGAAAAGGAGATATTCCTTTTCCTTGCTGATAGTTTCATTTCTTGTCCTTGGTTTCTTGTACTGAAACAGGTTCTTGTGCTTCCAGTACTTTACAGGAAGATGTTGGTTTTGTTGTTCAGGGATCAGTTTTATTCCCTCTGGTCACTGTTGTTCTTCTGTACTCTTTCCTTTTCACTTAGAGCATTTTTGAGCCGCTGGATCCAGAAGTGCACAATATATGGAAACTTAGTGACATAACAGTGCCTTTTCTTATGTTTTCTGTTCCTTCCATGATTATTCATTAGTTGGTATTTGGGATTTTTGGACTTTTACTGATACTGTGTGCTTCCTTGGCGTGAGTATGAATGCAAAAAAAAAATAAGTCTTGTTGCTTTAATGTTACCTTCTGCATTTGCTCATTCTGAAATTTGATTTTCTCTTGAGTCCATATAACTTCGGCTTTAGAGACACTTTTTAAGAAGGCTTTTAAAGTTTTATATCTTTTGCATGTTTTTTTATTCACTCTGTTTCTAGGCCAAATGTATTATACTTTTCTATTTAACCACAATAGATTGTAATTTTTACTATACTCAGTTGAATAATAGAAATTGTTACTATACCCAAGAATATTCTTGACATTCTTGTATTGCTCTGTAGTTCATTGTATTTGAGGCTTATGATTGAAGTAGGCAGCAGGTGACTGGAGATTGTCAGAACAATTTCTGTTTGCTGTTTCTGTATAAATTCATTTTACTGTTTAGTTATTACATGTAAATGGCAGTTATTTAGGCAACCCACCTTTTTATTTATAATAGAAGTAAAACCTTTTCCATAAAACAGAGAAACAAAAGAATGATTGAGGACAAGCTATGTGGGAAACAGTAAGTAGTTTCACCTGCAAAGATTGATTTCAGTATTAAGTAGTATCTATCACTTACATGTGAACAGCATCTGGAACAAGAGGGATCAGTTTCTATATATCCATGATCCTCCCAGCCTTATGAAGCTGAATTTTTGAAGGATAAAGGTGATGCAAAGAACTCAAAAAGTTGGAATTGCTTTCTGCATTCTAAAAATTTGGGAAGCTAAGGGAAGATGATAAAATAATTTAAAAAAAAACCAAACCAAAAACATGATACACTGTAGCTTTTACCCTTAGTCATATTCCTTTTTTCCCCTCTCCTCTGTCTTCCCCTCTTCCACACCCTGCGTCCCCTCTTTGCTTTTCTCCTAATTTAGTGCATTTATTGTCAGTGAGAGCAATCTTCTTTAATTATGCTAATCAGCATGTTGATGGTAAAGATCTTCTTCTGAAACTGTCTGCAGCAATAAGAGTAGTATAGGCTCAAGCAGAGATTTAAAAGTATCTTATTTGTCTGTTTTATGTTTTCTTAGTTTTATTTAATTTTCAGTCATATTCTCAATGTTTGCTTTGTGCAGATTTTACCATGCTAGATACAAGAGATGGTCTTCTCTGTTGCTGATGAAATTATGTGAAAATAGCTCTGTTACGTTTTCAGCTGAGTTGTGCAGAGATGTGCAATATCAATACAAACCTAAGTATTGCCCTGTTTGCAGATGAAACAAAAGAAATGTTGAAACTTTAGACAGAGCTGCAGTTAAATCTGTAAAGACTCTGTGTTGTTTAGAGTAGCCAAAAAAGATCAGATAAGCATGGTAATTAAGTTTCATTAAAGAAAAAAAAATGGAGTGGTACAATTTCATACTGCTGGAGGTTTTATTTTTCTGTCAGTGCAGCCAGCTTCTCTTCACGAGCAGATCACAGTAGTTAAATCAGGCACATACAGTAAGCAGATTTATGCTGTCTTCAGAATTGTACATAAAAAACTCCTCAGTGCTTCAGGCTAAAATCTGATTTGCTACATTCTCTCAAATGTTAAAGCTTTTTTTATTTGGTATTAATGTTTCTTGACATCTTGCAGCAAGGCTTGGATAGTGCTGCTACAGGGCAGTAATCACTTAAGAAAAAATAAAGGTTGTGCCTTTCCTGAAGATGTGACCTTATTGTAAGTCTGGATTCCTCGTCATCTTACCATGTTTGTTTATAAGGTAATTGTAATTTTCTTGTAAATTGGAAGTACTCCAACATATGTATTTTTGACTGCTACATGGATTTTTTTTTTTTTTAATTCTTGTTCAGGTCTTATGGACTGCATGTACTTCAGTATATCTAAACAGAAAGTTGTACTACTGCACAGACCTCCCACCTGCAGCTTGAAGTAATAAAAGACCCTACTCCTGTGGGGACTAAGCAGTAAAGATTTACTAACCTGGTTGTGCCAAGCCACAGAAAATGGTTGTGGTGCCCTACTAGTGGATGGGATTGAGTGGATATTTTTCAAAACTCTGTCAATAGGTATAAGCTATGTCCAGAGTAGTAGTGCTGTCATTCAGATGCTAAGACAAAGCAAATTGTGGCATTGTGCTGTCCATGCTCTGTGTGTCTTTTTTTCTTCCCTGGAAGCTTGTTGCATTTTATTGTCTCATTTTGGGCCCACCTTTCATCCTGCTTATTCTATTTGGGGAAAAATAATTGCAAAACCAGGGCAGAATCAGTAATGACTGGGTGAAAAGTCAGGTTGTTAAATTTGTACTCACTGTGTAGAGCTGGGCCTTGCCAGGCTTATTGACAGATTCATCAGCACATATAAGTTCACTTCAGGTAACTCAAGTTGATGCTGTTTTGATAGTTTGAGTTATTTGCTTGCTCTCTTCATTGTCTTCCTTCCTTCCAGATTATCAACAAAATATAGGGATTTTTTTGTTGGTGTTTGTCCGGTTTGGGTGTTTTGCTAATGTGGTTGCAATGGCAACTCTTGTTGAAGGGTGAGGCTAGAAGCTGGCACTTCACAGGTCTTAGTATTCGGGGACTAACTGAAAAGATCTTACAGGAGTCTTTCTTTTGTTTTGCCTGTAGTCCCCCAAGTCCCACATATGCCCTGCTCCATCCTAACTCATAAAAGTTGGATTATTGGCAGTGATGTGTGTTAATTTGATTAGCAGCGGGTTTTGATGGATCATAAATGATATTTATGTGGTTTGTTCTTGCCTAGTGGCTTGCCTACCTCTTGAAAATGTGGCAGACTGGGGATGAGGGTGAAGGACTGAGTACTGAAGGTGCTACAGTGCTGCCTGGGGAAGTCACTGGGAGAGGAATGCTTTTTCTTTCTTCCATTTTTGTCTTACATTGCTTGGCAGACTCCATTTTGCCTTTCAGTCCTGTGTAAGGTAGGCTAAAATTTTTTGCAGAAAACAGAGACTTTCTATTTCTTTTATTATATTGGTAACAGAAACTAAAATCTAGACAGAAGAAAATTTCAAGCTGTAGTGTCCATGTCTTGCCAAGGTGGATGTTGAAGTTTCCAAGTGTGATGTTGCTTTTTAGATAGCAAAATAATGACTTATAACTGATTTTGTATCATAGCAACATAACAATTAGTATCTCAAAGCTACCTCATAACCAGAAGTAATCCAAACACAGATAGGAAGAGGTGGAATGTATTACAGATAGTTAATCTTTTTTGTATGGCTCTGTTGTTCAATTGAGACATAAGGACATACATTTTTATAATCCTTGGCAGTAAGCTGTTTTAAAAAATTGCTAATCTTTTCCACTTCCTTTGCCAGTTGTCAAAACTATCATGATAATAACTGACTGTATTAAAGAAGGTTAATTTTATAGTTAAAACTCCAGGCTAGAACTCCAGGCTAGGAGATATGTTTCCATTACTCCTCCTGTGGAATGCTCACATGGATTTAGGGTAAGTTGCTAAATCTCTCCCTCATTTTTCTTGTCTGTACATGACAGAAGGACCAAGCTTTTGTATTCTCGGAGGAACACTGGGTTTATATGTTGGGAGGGCATAGGAGCAATACTACTGTACAAATAGAATAATTTCTGTCTTGAAAGAAAACCTGGTTTTAAAAGTGAGCTACTTTTCTTACTGTCCTAATTGGCACTGTCACCTCAAGTGGCAATTCTTTGTTCACAGAATGCATGGCAGTGAGCTCCTACCTTGCTTTGTAATTTCCCATCAGCTGTTTTAAGTCTTGTCGTGTAACTGCTGTTGTGTGACACTAACTGAATGGGAGATTTATAATGTTTAAATATTACAAATCTGAACCTTTTTTTCCCCCGCTTTCCGTAAAAACATGGAGTGAAACTGTCATTGCTGATTATTTGAGGGAATTTTGCTAATTAGAATTGCATGAGAATTCAGGCTTTTGAGCTGTCATCTGTTCCATCCCCTTCCCAAGTACTGGAGGTTTCAGTAGCTTCAGATTTCACAGTTGTCTTAAATATCTTACTTATTCTGGCAAGAGATCTTGGAGATAACATTCTGGGGTCAAATTTTGCAGTTCTGCCTATGTTTGGGCAGTTTTTGTGCTTCTACAAAGCAGAATTTGGCCTTCATGGAAGGTGTAACCTTTTGGATCCTTTTCATGCAAATGAGCTCAGCTGAGTGCAATGGATTTCCTTGTCTTGGCTGGGCACTGAGTTGTGGCCATGCATCTCCAGGTTATGAGTTCCAAGATGCAGGATTTGGGGTTTCTCTTACATTAAATGCGAAGTTCACAGGTGCTGGGGTTCTCACAGAACCGTTTGGAGAAGGGAAAGAAAGAATGTTTTGAAAGAGAAGTATTTTTAGGTATGGAAGCTGTGAGTTGCACGAAGGGCTGTATACCTGCAGCCCTCACAAACTTGGCAGTATAGCTAGAGCTCTGTGAACTTCCAAAGTGCTGCTTAGTTGCTAACATTTTCTATGGTAAAGTATGTCTGTGTAGTGTGACTCTGTTCTTCAGTTATTGAGGGTGCCTATACAAGTTCTGGCTCTAAACAAGATATTTGGGAAGGAAAGCCATGCAATGCATCCTACTCCTGAAACTGGAGTGGTGAATATTTGTGTAGATGAGCAAAATGACACAAATGCTTGATTTTGTTTGTGCAAATGAGAGGGCCTTTGTGATGCAAAGCAGCATCCTCAGAAGGCAAATGTGCTTTTTTGGTTGTAAATATCCCAGCTAAATACTGCAGTAATTGCAAGCAGAGCTTGGCATTTTTCCTCTCTATTCTCTTCATCGTTACATTTTAACAAGTTCTCATGAGACTATTAAAATGTCTTAGTTTTTGGAACATGTGGCCTAGTGGGGATAACTCTGTCTACAGATGCAGTGGATTGGCAGCTTGATTTTGCATGTCTTTTCATTTCCCCCAGATCCTGTGACCCAGTGTAACCTTTGGTCTCCCTCTGAAGGCCGGGTGAGGGAAGTATGAGCAGGTGACTGATGATCACTGTCAATACAGCCTGCAGACAATATGGGAATTACTTTAGCAGTCTCCCACTCCCCTGCGCTCCCCCCATCGTCTCTTAAATCAACAAATGCAAATAGCAGCTTCCTCATTTGCTGCTGTCTCCGGGAGGCTGCCCAGGCAGCATGGGCTTTGTTGCAGTCCTGCCTTTTAAAAAAAGCAGCTTCAGCCCTAGGCAGAAGAAAAAATACCAAGTGGGACCTGATTCCCCCTGCCCCCTTAATGGTTAATGCTGCTCATATTTGGTCCTCTGGCATATACAGGTAGGAAGATGGCTGAGATAAGGTAGTGCTGGATGTGTGTGGTTCAAGAGGGCAGCATGAAGTGGCTGGAGCTGTTTGCATTGTTACTCTTTGTCTGGTAAATGTCCTTCTGGAAGGGAACAGGGATTTCCCAGTGTCCAAAACTCATACCTGTGCTCCTAGAACCTGTAGACTTGAAACTAGTATGTATTTAATAGCAGCTTTTGTCTTTAGTGTGTGAGAATAGAAATGCATTTGTTAGATTTCAGCATAGGCAGAAGCACAAAGAATTTGTTAACAACATTTCTTTACAAGGTAATGATTATTTTGTTCTATGCATAGTTGTGTGGCACAAATAAATAAAAATAGTTGCATTTTATATTGCTGTAAGTATAATACAATATGTAGTATTGTATTGTAGAGCATACAGTTGATATTGTTTTGCTTTCCAGGTACACAGCTTAATATGAGTTGTCGTTCAGCAATTCAGGAACATAAGAGTAAGGCTGTGCCAGCATTTGGTTAAAATTCTGTTCATCTTATTTTAAGTTGTCACTGCATATGAAAATATGTTTTGGTGTACATAAATAAAAGGAAAGTGATCACTTTGTACATCCAGAAGGTGGTCCTTCTCAGATACCCAGGGATATCAGGTCTACATTTGATGTATCAGGATTGCAACCAGCCATAATGAAGAGATTTTTTCTGAACTGTCATTTAGGAATATTAGATTAGTAACTGAATCAGGCAAATATCAATGTATGTAAATTCTTCTACTGCTTTAGAAATGTGTGTCAGTAGTACTTGTACTTTATAAGAAGTCTGTGTGCAGTGTGTATTTCATCTTACAGTGACATTTTCTATTCCAAATACTTAGTAAGTTAATTCCTGAATAAAGAGACGGAGTTAAAGGAACAGTTGTAAAGCAAAGTGCTGGACTGTTAAGTTGATTATCATTCATAGAGCTAGACATTAAAACTGCTTCTCAGTCTTTAAATATTTTATTTTCTCAGTCTCTCATTTCAAAAGTATCTTTGTGGGTTTTTTGTTCTGTTTTGGCTTTTTGTTTTGTTTTGTTTTATTTTGTTTTACTTGCTTACTAGAAAGCTTCAATATACTATTATTTTCAAGGAAGGAAGATTCCAAATTCACAAAAATCCAGAATTAACAGCCTCCTATGTTCCATGTCCAGTATGATTTAGTGCTTTGAATCAGGCATTGGTGACCAACACAGTCAAAGACTGCTCTAACTTTCAATGCTTCTTTAAGTTATGTGGCATTACATTTATGGTATTTAAGACTGGGGTGAATCACATGAGTTTCACAATCAGCGAGATGCAAAAGGCTGTGGTAGGGATGCAAGATGCAAAAGGCAGTGTCACACTAGGAAGCTGTCTCTTTTTAGTGTAAAGGTTAGAAATTATTTCAAATATTTTGTGTGTTTCTTTCACATACCTCTCAAGAAAGGTGGTTTGATGTCAAAAAAATTCCCTATTTTGTCTGCAACTTACCTGTCCTGCAACTTATGCATCTGTCTGCCTGCCAGCAGTTGGGCTAACAGAATGGAGTATTTGTTGGCCACAGGGACTTAGGATTTGCTTTTTGTTGGCCACGTGCTGCTGTAGCATGGGGCAGTACATCTTTTCATTGAGGATACATCCTCATGTTCTGTTGGGCACCCTTTTGGTGTTCTAATCTGTCCATTGGGAAGGGAATTGTTAAAATAAAACCATCTTTATTTCAGAGAAGAACAAGTTGAGTGGAAAAGACATGTTCGCTAGGAAGTTTTAATTTAATGAAATCTGGTTACATCTTAGAGCCCCACACCAGATTATAATGCTGTCACATCATATGCATATTGGAACATATCCAAGTGAATATTTCTTGGGATCCCATATTGGTTTGGGATGGGAGATTAACCGATCTCATGGGAGAAAATCACTACAGTGTTGAGAATGAAGAAAAATTATACTTTGTGTTTGATTTTTTGGAATCCCTTCGTAGAAATGGCACCAGGTAGAAAAATCTGGGTATGCTTATGTGAGCTTAACTTTCTAAACCACCATCTCAGACAAATACTCATTAAAGACATTTTGCCTGCCATCAGTTTCTCCTTGTCACTGGGATGATTTTCTTTGCTGCTCAGAGTTGTTTTGTAGCTCCCTAGAAGTGGTTTGGATGTCTTATAATTGTGGAAACTGCTTTTAGCGGAAAAGGGTTGTATTCTAGGCTGCATAATTTGTATTCTAGGCTGCATAATTTGTGTAGTATTTTTGAAGGCCTTCTTGAGGAATGGCACTTTATAAATATTGTAATTAAATTATGGGAAGCATTTATAAGGTGAGTGGATTAATTCTTGGGTTTTATTCCCAATTTGTATTTGAATGTTTTTCTCTTAGGGAAGTCCCTCTAAAAAAATGGGTACAAAGAGTTCTCTCTTTGGCTTCAATGAAGTTTTATAATTTCATGCCAACCACTTAAGTTCAAAGTAAAAAGTATATTCATTTTACAATGTAAATCATGCAGTACACTTTTATTTTTTTAAGGCTTTGTTAGAAAAGTTGCTTTCCATTGTTCATTTTGAGGTTTTCCCCCCCTTCCCTTTTGTTTTTGTTTTTCCTCAGTTTCCATTACAAAGAGCAGTGCAAAAAACCAATCTTCCCCTTCCAAAGTGACCCGGCGTTCAATGCAGTCTCCACAGAAATCTGCTCCAGTACCAGCGCAGCGGGGCAGGAAACCAGGTCGGGGCAAACCCCCTGGACAGTCTGCAGTTCCCAAGAAGGGCAGGTCTCCTAAAAATATTCCCCTGACAAAAAGCACCTCTCATACTGAAAATCCTAAAACAAGGAAAAAAAGTTTAAAACCTGGAAAAAAGGTTAGTCCTTATCTACTACTTTACTTTATTTTGCAAAATTTTGTAGTGAGATTTTTTATTATTATTACTTAATTTTCTGTCTTCTCTTCAGCCTTCAGGGCTTTACTGTTTTCAGCAAATAATTACAAGAAAAAATTTAGAATAGCTCTTCTGGAATATTTTAGTATAAGATCCTGTGGATTATTTTATTCCCAAACAAGATTACTGTTTTATTTATGGGTGAGTCATTGGTGTTGAAAAATGCTATTCTGAAATAAAGAGACAGGAAAGCCTTTTAGCTTTTTAGTTTGGGTTGTTTCTTACTGAACCATATATATAGCTTGCGGTTTTTGGTTTTTTTGGGATGTTTTTTCAGGTTTAGAAACAAAGAATTAAAAATAGCTTTATTGTGTAATTTAGTCTTCTTAAGCATACAGCAGGATTTGCCAAATGAATATATTGGATACTCCCTAATCCTGGAGCTTCTACTAGCATGAAGCAGGAAGCTTCTTTTTCTCTAGATGTAAGCCTAATTGGGCCGTGGTCTGAAAGGCATGATGCCTTTCTTCCTGCCCAGCTGAGTCAGACCTGGAGTGTTGGCAGCTGCCTCCATCTTCATCTCTGGTGGGATTGTTTGTTCAGGTACACATTGGAACTGCTACCTCACCCCACTTCCCACTGCCACTGCCACCAGCGCTGGCAGATGAACAATCTCCAAGTGAGCCAGTTCAGGGAGCTCACCTGGTAGACAGCTAGCGTGGCATCCATCCCTCCTACTTCCTTCTTGGTCTGCTCCACCCCAAAAAAGCACAGTGCTGCAGCTGCTGTAAGGAAGAATAAGATCACAGCAGGGCAGACTTAGGGTAATTTGGATTGCCATGGAAGTACAGTCTGTTTTCTGAGGCTTGCTGATGCACAGCAGGCTATCCAAGAAGAGTAGCAATGCAGTATCTTTCTTCAGGTGATTTGAGGCTGTCCTGGTGCTCCTTCCTGCTTTGCATTAGCACTAGTGAGGAGGTGGGGGGCAGTGCTTTTTCCAGGTGTTTTTCAGTTGGTTTTTTTGTGTTCATTCCCCTTTCCTCCCCACAAGAATCAAAAAGTAGAAGTTTTGGGGCTTTTCTCCTCCAGTCTGTATCAGTGTGGGCTGTGGAATCAATTCGTAATGATGCATGGGAAGAGGTGAGAGTAATGGCAAGGTGAGGATTTTCCCTTCCAGTGACGGTGCTGATCAGTGTGAAATGCTAATAAAGTATCATTATTAGAGCATAGCCAGAAGCTCTAATATGAAACTGAAAGCAACACTTTGTTGAAATGATGATCACAAGATACAAAATTATTTTGGGGACCATAAATTGAAAGCTGAGCACTCTTCCCTGCTGTCTGCCCCTTGCAGTCAGACATCCAAACTGGTAGGCAACTGATGGAATTGGTCTCCAGTTTTGTTTCTCTCTTACTTGGTGTATAAATATGAACAGCAACAGAGATTAAAGAGGAAAAAGGTGCTCCTATCCAGGCTTAGCTGGTGGGTGGGGTGTTTGTCATAAGTCTGAACAGGACTTTAAAGGACAGCATTGAACACAGGACTGTCATATCTTAAGGTGTGGCAGAGATGTGCATTTGCATGTAAAAATTTTGTCCTCTAACTCTCATTAAAAAGAAATTGAGAGGCTTTATCTATGTTTTGAAACAGCAGTTGGAGACACCTTGCCATTAGAAGAGGCTTCTGGGCTCTGGGTGTCTGAAAGTGTCTGCTTGGAGCATTTGACACCTGGCTTCTGTGAAGAAGCACTTGCAGGCACTCTTGGTGGAATGGGTGTTAGTGCTGACATTCCCTCTCCTGAGGCAGCAAATCTGAGGTACCTCTATGCACTCCTGATTTCCTCTGTGGGACCAGGCAACAGGTAGTTAGGTTTTGCAAAATCTAGATTTGATATATCTAATTTGGGATTTTTACTTCATTAACTTCAGCATTAAAAACTTGAAAACTCCTTTTGAGAATTCACAGAAAGCTGTTATTGCTTTAGTAAGTGGTTAAATTGCCAAGATGTTATATACATGTGCAAACTTTTCTTTGGACTATTACACCTGTTAGCATAAGGGTAAAGAGAGGAAATGGGGCTTTGTGGGAGTTCTGCAGACAGGGTGTGTCTGACATGAAGTGCAGCCATACAGCCTGTACACCTCACCGTATGTATGCAAGTATGCAAGTGGTATGTGCCTAGAGGCTTGGAAGTGCTTTTTTTCTTCCACCCACCCCCCTACACTGCTGCTGCTGCTGCTGCAAAAAAAATCCTCCAGATGTTGCACTAAATGGTTGTGCTTCAAGTGTGAGCTGGCTATTTGGTGTATTTAAGGACATTGGTTTGTCTTTCTGCAGAGTTGCTTGACTTTCTCTGCCCCTTTAGGTTTGTTATGCTGCAGTGTTTATAATTTTGCAGATACTAACTTTTATTATACCACTAGAAATGTTGAGCTGTTACATCATTTTTCTCCTTTATTTAAAATTTTTCTAAGCTCTCTAAGTATGAGATGTGTATTGGATTTTGTTTTTCTTTTGTTTCTCGCAGCTTACACTGTATGTTTTTACTCTTTCATAATAATGCATCTCTCATTATATTTTAAAAGTACACTTTACATAACAGTGCAAAGAATTCCTTTCAGAATTTCTTGAGGAAACCCCTTAGTCTGAGTGTGGGTACCAGCCCTAAGTTCAGCCCCACAAAAGGAGTTTTTAAGCATGAGGGTGAAGCTCGTGAAGTTGTCCTGGTGGAACAGGCTGTGAGCCCTGCTCTCTGCAGGCAGGGAAAACTGGCATACCCTCCCAGCTGTCAGGGGCCAGCCAGCCCTAGCCAGACCAAGCCACTGTGCCCAGCCCTGCTGGGAATGTGGCCTGTATCACAGGAATGTGGCTCTGGGCTCACAGCTGACTGCCCATCACTGGGAGGGCTGCAAAATGGGAGCCTCAGCTGAGCAAGCATAGTGTACTATATTCCTTTCTGGGGGAGAAGGTAGGAAACAGCCAGCTAGTCTAACCACATGTGTGCATTGGTGTGGAGAGTGGATGGTTCCCCTTAGTGTTTGTATTTTGGTTTTATGCCTACAGTTTTCTCCATTTCCTCATGTTTTCCCTCAATTCAGCCACCCAGTTTTGGTAGTGTAGTAAAAGAAAACTGCCTCCCTCACAGAATACCTGCTACATGGGGCCTTCAGAAATAGTGGACTTAAGATCAAAACCTCAGTCTTCCCATGTGCATTATTTTCCTCTGTATTAAGGATGGAGACCTTTCTGGCATTCAGTGTTAAAATGGTCAATTCCTGACTAGTAATACATCACTACTTGGTTCTGTGCCACCTCATCTCATTCACAATGCAATGGTGAGCCTTGGCAGTCCTTATGTGCATGGTGATTCCACTCAGTGCCATATTGTCAGGTACTTTCTTCAGCCAAACCTATCTTCTCCAAACTGCAAGGGGTACAGAATTTTTCTTTAAAGTGCCCTGGATTTCAGAGGAAAGTTAATTTCTTCTTTCTGGGTGTTGTGAAGAAGTTAAGCACTGCTTCTTTAGGAAGGTGATATATTCTGATTGCTTTTACATGGTTTTCAATACATTACTTGGAAAATAGGCTGCTTCTAAAAGTGTAAAAGATAAATACTCCTAAATGGAAGAGTGATTGGCCTTCCTTAGCAAATTGACGGAATTTTTACTTCACTAGATACCAGTTTTAATGGTAAATCCTTACCACATGACCACAAGTCTCTGCTGCATTCAGCAGTGTCAAGACCTTGGGTAATCTCTTACATTCCTAATTTTTGCTAGGTAAGAGAGTCAAAATGTAATCTGTTCTCATGCAAGAATAAGTGGTGAAGTGATGACCTCAAATTTATTATTTCTTTTGTTTCTATATATTTTCATGGTATGTCAAAACACATCACTGATCTCTTCTCTGGAGGCCAGTGACAAGACCCAAGGGAATGGCCTGAAGGTATGTCAGAGAAGGTTTAGGTTGGATATCAGGAAAAGGTTCTTACCCATCTGGTAACTTGGGTACTGGAACAGGCTCCCCAGGGAAGTGGTCACAGCACCAAGCAGAGCTTGAGAAGTGTTTGCATACTCTGAGGCACATGGAGTGACTCTTAGGGATGTCCCGTGCAGGGCCTGGAGTTGGACTCAATCCTTTTGGGTCCCTTCCAACTCAGCATATTCTGTGATTCTGTGAAATGTCTTCTATGTGCACATCTCTTTTCTAAATGCCAGTCCAAACCAAATTACAAGAACATTCTCTTTTCCTCAGATGGAGAAGGTAATGCGCACAGACCAATCTCTAAATCACTGTGCTCTGAACTCTGGTTATCTGTTGTATGATAAGCTGAAAATCAGTCTGCTTTGGGAAAGGAAAAGGTTTTGGCAACCAGCATGACTGGATTGTAACTACAGGCTTGTTTGATACCTTGCGTGAAGCACCTGAAAATTCCTGGAAGTGGTTACTTGAGAATTTCAACCCCTTTGAAAGAAGCTGAGGGAAAATACAGGTGCACTGTAATATTGACACCTAGGTGTGACTTAGGTTTTTTATGGCAATACACACACAGCCCAATTAACTTACTTGAGCTGGGATAAACCCAGCTGGAAGGGCACGGGCAGGAAAACATCCCTAAATACCTCTTCTTAAGATTTTTAGAAGAGTCATGAATTAGTATATGAAGCTCTTTCTTTTCCCATTTTTTAGGTAAAGGTGGGTTCCTCTCTAAGTCATTTGTTGCCTTCTTCTGTATTACTAAAGTTGCTGTAACTGAAAACTGGCAGTTTCTGGTCTTTCTTTCCTAAACTTTCTCTTTTCTGCTGTATGTGGTACTTTTCTAGTAAGGAAACACACACAGTCATTAAGATGGTAACTGATAGCAGAAGGATTGTGCAGACGCCTTAAAAAACATTAAACATTTTGACTCTGTTTTGTTGGGGTTTTTTTTTCTCTTAACAGAAAAAAATCTTGCCAGAACAAGTGACTCCTACATCTCCTTCTCCTGAGGGTGAAAATGGCACTAAGCAGATACTTAAAGATGGAATCAGTTTGTCTGGTGCAGCTGCAGCAGTTATATCCACAGGTAAAAGACAAAGACAAATAAGTGTTTGAAATGTCTTCCCACATCAAGCAGTTTTATTTTATGAAGAATGTGCTGCAAGCTTATTACTGTAAGTCATTATTCACCTTATTTTTTAAAGATATTTGTAGGAGCCAGAGTTAAATTTCAGAACTAGTATTTTGATGCCCACATTATAGCAATAAGTGCTGGGGCATAGGGACTTTTGATAGATCTACTAGACCTGGCAGTTTGTTCCTGTGTGAAGAAAGAAACTGTACAGTTCTTTCATATCTATCCCACTCCTTAATGTATGAAATGGGAATAGATGTAGATAAAAGCATGTATGATGTTCTGATCCCATGCAAGCTGTACTGTAATGTAACAAAATTGACATTTTATCTTTATATAGCCTTAAATGAAAACAATTCTGTTAAAGTTCAGTAAAGGCAATCAGAGGGAATACATTCCTCTTTCCTTTTGTTTGGTTTTTGGTTTTTTTTGCCTCTAAATATAATGAAATGTGTTTTGAAAAGGATTGCAGAAAAGAGTTAAGCTAGTAAATGAACTAACCCATTGAGGAACTGGTAACCCTACAGTGAAACAATTCATATATTGTCAGCTGAAATCTCAGAACTTTCTAAAAACTCCATAAATTACAATAATTTTGGTTGAGGTGCTTTTTTTACATTTAAAACCTATTTTTACAATAGAAGTTGTCAGGCTCTTCTCACGCCCAATTTCAGTCACGGATGAGGGAAAAACACGTTCCCCTTTTCCTAGTAAAAGAAACCTTTTGCAAGGCAGTTGTTGTTGAGACCAGAGAAAAAATGCCATACTAATAATATTGTTGATTTGTAGCTTTGTTTGTACAAATAGGTTTCCTTCAATTTGCAGACATCAGAGAGTAAACAAATATGCACGAAGACATTATGGCATCATTAAACTCTTGTAGAAATACTTTATTTTTAAAAGCTCAGGTTTTTTATCGAAAATCAAACTGACATTCAGAAAATATGTCAGTCTTTTGTGTAACAGAATGTTTAAATTGCTCAGTCACCACAGAGGCACATTTCTTCATTAAGCTGTAATAATGTCTTGGGTGCATTCTTGGTCATGTGGCAGCCAGTATAACCAAGAGAAAAAAAAAATCATCATTGACATGTTTCCTATGTTCTTCTGCCTTGGCAGTTGTTTTGGGAGACAATTTCACATTTACAAAAGTCCTATATGATTGGTTTGTGCTACACTTTAAACTGCCTTACAGTGTTTATAAAGAAGTGTTTAGCAGACAAGGCCACATTGTGGGGTGGAAATCCTGTGAGTATTTCAGGCCTTCTGAAGCTACAGGCCTCAGGTAGCCACTCTGTGTGATGTATATGTTAGTGCTGTAACTAACTGCTTCAGAATGAGCATCAGTGGCAGGTATATAACTTAGGGTTCTCTTTGTTGCAGGTTCTCAAATAGGAAAAAATTTAGGCAATAACTTACTAAGGCCTACTTTCTAGAATTGTGACTTGGTAGTTTGGAGTACCTGGCAGTAATTTATACTTTACTAGAGCTAGTGTATGAGCAGAACTTAGTCAAAACACAAGCACAGGTCATGTCAGCTTTGTTACATTAGTGAGGTAGAAGGGGGCTTCAGAAAGCAGGAAAAAACGTGAGTTTAGGATTCAGTTAGGATGACCTTGGTAGAAGAGTACTTTCAGCATGCTCTGAAAGTATGTGTGCATGCTCAACTTCTTGAGTTGACCAGTATAACTTTTCTGCAAGGTTAAAGCTAAAATAACAATTTGCAGTTCTAACTTGGAAACTTATCTTGGTTCCTTGGCAGTAAATATGGCTTGTACTTTTTCAGTGTGTGTTTATGTGAATAAACATGGAAATTCTGGGCCTCATCTGGATAAGAAGAAGGTTCAGCAGCTTCCAGACCATTTTGGACCAGGTCCTGTCAATGTGGTACTTCAGCAGGCTGTACAGGCTTGTGTGGATTGTGCCTACCAAGCCAAAACAGTCTTTGGATTTCTGAAATCTGGCCATCATGGAGGGGAAATGATAACTGGTACGTGCTTTGTTTCTTTAGTTTCTTCACTTGTTGAACTAGAGGTAGGGCAAAAAACTGAAGTAGCTGCAATGAGTTTATTTAACTTTTGTAGCTGTATAAACAGAGGTGTGAACATTGATGATGTATGATTTATCTTACTCTGAGTTCAGAGTGATTTGAACAATTCTTTGAATCTAAAGAAAATATAGAAATAGCAGTGTTTAAATTACAGATGCACAATATAGTTAGTTTCTTACACTAAGTAGAGCTTGTGTACCTCATTTAGCATCTGTAGCCAAACATTTGTCAACTAAACTCATTACAAATTAAATAATGAGCTTTATTAGTTCAAGCCATTCATATAATCTTATCCATGCATGATGTTTGTGTTCTTAAAGCATTAACCAAGTGGGTGACAAGTCTCAAACTAATCTGTTTAGCTTTGATGGAAATGAGTCCACATGTTAAAGTTGCTGCTGCTTCCCTTGCCCCATTTCCCAGAACTGCAGCAGTATCTTAGGTCACTCTTCATCCGTGTCACTTATTACAGAATAGGTTTATTTCTATTACATATTGATGGCAGGCCTGTAGATAAATTATCTCTGTATCTCAGTCTGAATAGCTGCTGCTTGACAATTTTTCTTTCTGGGCTAGGAAATATTCTATATATAACAGCACATCAATGCATAATTCCATCAGTGGTGGTAAAAGATTTGGCATTACTTTAATCTCTTTACATTAACACCAGATGTGAAAGACGATTAGTGGAATAGAGGTTCAGTTAAGTACTCATAAAGATGCTGCTGTCAAAGTGTATTTAAAGAGCAGCACCCCAACCTGTGTATGGCAGAACTACAGTCAGTCTTGCTTTGGCATCCCCCTGAGCCTGTGCACAAAATGGATGCTGCTTCTCTGCTGTGTAGTGAAGGTTTAATGAAATTCTCTATATGTGGTTTTGAAACTGGTACTGCTTTATTTTTTCAATATATATGAACTTTTGTTATATTATTAATACCTTACTGTACCCATTTCAGACAAGTCAATTTCCTAGAGCAAAATGCTCTGAGACATTCATTGCCAGTATTCTGTTTGTGATTTTTTATCATGAAGGACTAAATCACAGGCCAGTGGCATCTCTGGGCTGTGACTGAGTAATAGAAAATAATAATTTCAAACGGGAGACAGAAATTCGAGATTTCTTATGTATTTGTGGCTTGTTTGCATTCCAAAATTCTGTACAAAAAGGATTTACTGTTGTGCACCTGGCTTCACCCCAAGGCCTGTATTCTGGCTTTGAGGAACTAGGTGATGTAGACTGCTCTGGAAGCAGAGTCTTGGTCTGGCTGATAGTAAGCCACAAGTTCGCAGTGGGTTTCTAGTGTTCTTGAGCTCTTGCTTCTCCTTGGCTTGTCAAACAGGTTGCTGAGAAGTGGCTGAGCAAACACTCCCTGTCATTTTATCAAAAAGTTGTGTGTGATAAATTTTTTAAGCATAAAATATGACTTAGATTAATGTAGCACATTACATCTAGCTGTGCACATGAATAGTAAGTAAGAAGAGGGAAGCAACAGTAGAATAAAATAAGAAACTACAGTTGTTGGTTTTGTTTTAAAGTGGATTTGGAGGGTGGCTTGTTGTTCATGTTTTGTTTGGGGTTTTTTTTTAGACTGTCAAGAAAAAAAAAATGTTGTGGCAGAGAATAAGCAAAGAAATCTAAGTCTTTTGTGAGTTGATGCTTTTATGAAAGTATTATACCTGCCGTAGGCGGAAACTGTGTGCTGATGAAGACATGGATAAAATAATCTTGCTAGAATACATGGAATAATTAGTGGGTTCTTTTGGTTCAGCTGCCAAAGAAAAGAATTGTTTTCAATAAAATTAAATTTAGGATTTTTCCGTCTTTTCTTTCTCAAACAAAGGCACAAACTATTTTATTTTTGCTTAATGCATAAGCTTTCAACTCAGGCAATAAAACAGAAAGGAAATTAAAGGCTTGATTAGCAAGCCCACTAATGGTGGTGGTGTCAGCCCCTTTTTTCTCTTTGTAGCACAGAGACTATGGTGTTCAGTGGGATGAAATAGATTGAGGCTCAGATAAATTTTCTCAAGCAGAGAATTAAAATCAGACTCTTGGATGAGCTTTGTCACTATCAGAAAAACACGTTTCTCTGATTGTTTCATTTTTAGTCTTACTCCCAGCTTGAACCAGGTATGTAAAACATACTTAAACAATGGAAGGTGAAGAAATGACTCTTCATCCTGAGGGCTGGGGTTGCACATGGAAGCTCCAGTCCCTTGTTTATACAGCATTAAAATTGAGGTTATCGCACCTCAGAGGTACTCCTTTTTATTTTTCCCCCCAGCATTTATCTGGGAAGTAAGATGCTTATGTTTTTTCCTAGCAGAGTAGACAGTAGGGCCTGTGGATCTAGATCCCACATCCTTGGATGGAGTTTGTATGGTTGGCCTCAGGTGTTAAGAGTCCAGGGGAGCTGCATTTTAATTTGCGGATATTTATCATGGAATGTTTTGCTGAGCAGTCACAACACCTCAGCTTTTTCTTGCTTTATCCTTCTGACAACTCTTGAGTAATATTGTTCTTTTCAATGTTTTTTTCCAAATGAGAAATTAAGGGGTATAGAATAATTCATTTCCCCAAAGGCCATATAGGAAGATCCATACGGCAATTTTAGAGTATTTTAAACTTCTGTTTAAAATCAGCTGTAGCTGACTCTTACCTTGCAGTAAATTTGTCATGAGGTCAGGCTCTATAGTAGGTCTCGCAGCCCATTTGCTCTCCAGAACTGGTTGAGTTCCAAACAAAAATTTGCATTTGGAGACCCCTTCCCCAAACAGGATGTAGAGGACTTTGTATCTGAGCCACATGTGGGACTGTTAATCATTAGCATTTCCTTTGGACATTGGAGCCTGGAAAAAACCTAATAGGCCATAGAAACACTTTGTTCCTGTAGTATTCACTCTTAAACTTCAAGCACTTGCACTGGTCAGTCTGTCATGAAAGCAGATGGGAGAGGCAGCACACTGTTGTTGATGCTAGCTGGTTAACTCACATTAACTCTAATCAGAGGCTTTCTTACATCAGCGTTTTAAGTAATTGACACTTCAGATTTCCTAAGGAAGCCTAAAATATGCTAGACTTAGGCATTTTCTTTGGTTTTCTGTATATTATCTGTCTCTTTTGTAACACAATATGGAAATATTCCTGAATTCAGATCTGTGAATAAAGGCTTTCTTGTCATTTCTGGCTTTTTTTTTAAAGCATCTGCTACCAACAAAATGTGATTCTTTAAAGCTCTGCTTACCATTTGGAAACTTATGTTAACAACAGAAAGCTGCATGACAAGCTGAAAACCAAAAAGACAGATTGATGCATAAACCTGGTGTTTATGCCACTTCTTTTCGGCCCTAAGCTTAAGTTACAAGTTTGTTCCTGCTTTTGTTCTAAAGTCTTCCTAATCACAAGTAACTAAAGTTTCAGCTGATGTAATGGTTATTTATCCATGTATCTGTATAACTGAGTCTTTTCCAAACCTTACTAATTTTCATAAAAAAGAAAAATATCCTCAGCTGCCACAGTGTTTGAGGGCAAGGAAAGAGGTCAACAAGGAAAAGACATCGGCACATGTCTAGGCTCTTTGTAATCACTCAGTTTAAAAGACAACAGATCCATTTGTGGCTCCTGTGGTATCTCTGCCACCTAACTCCTGTTGAAATAAATGGGAGCCTGACCACTATAGTGTTGACAGCAGGATAGATTTCTCTAGTGATAAAATACCAAATGGCAAAACAATTTCTGAGTCAGATTTTCAATGGTAATGGATGCCAGCACCTTACCACAAGTATTCTCCATTCAGTTAGAAACTGAGAAAAAAAATACTAAAATTGTTTGTTTTCTTTTCTTCAGGGTTTTTTTGGCTATTTTTTTTAATAACTGTTTGGGCTTTTTGTTGATTTTTGGAGGATTTGGGGGGATTTTTTTAGCAAGTATTGTAAAGGATCTTTCTTGTGCTATCTCCTGCAAATAGGTGGTGGAGAACTTGCTGCTCTATAAGTGATGGAAATTCTACATAAAGTTTTGGTGGTGAGAGAGTAGTTGTAAGTTTTGTTATACTGGTGTGAATCCAAAATTATTTTATTAAAATAAGTTCCCATAGAGCAAATTTAAACTAACATGGATGCAATGGAAGGTGAAATCAGTCCTTTGGATATAAATTTTTTAAACTATCAGAATGATTGTTTACACCTCTCATGTGTATGTCTCACCATATGCATGGTTTAAATCAAGTCTGGATGTCTTCTCCTTTAAGTTAATGATGGTATTTTACTATACTTCATGATGCTTGGGGAGTGTTTGACATAATCTTCTTATTCACAGCTTCCTTTGATGGGGAAAAGCATGCCATCAATCTTCCTTCTGTAAACAGTGCATCGTTTGTCCTACGCTTCTTGGAAAAACTCTGCCACAGTCTGCAGTGTGATAATCTCTTCAGTAGCCAGCCTTTCAGCCCTTACATGGGATGTGCACATAGTCCTATGGAGTACGACAGGAATAAGCCAGGTACTGTTAATCACTTGTTATTTTCAAGTGCTGATATTTTTGAGAAATGTGGGGACATCATTAAATGCAACTTTTTAGTCTTTCTGTGACATGAATTGCTTGAAACGATACACTTCAGTTCTTAGCGAATTGGTTCCAGTGTGGAAGTGCTTTGACAGTAATGGATAGGTCATACCACATGTGGAGAAATAATTTTGTTCAGCAAACTTCTCCTTATAGGCAAGACAGAAAACATATGTACTTTACTACTGTGATACTGCTAAAAAGACAAGCTCAAAACTTCACATTTCATTTGTTGAATCTATGTTCGGCTCATAAAATGAACTTACCAATGGATGCTTGCTGTCTATGAGAAGGCAGTTCCCCTGAAAGGGAATTCAGTCTAATCCTTCCAAAACAAGTACAAAGTCTTTTCTTTCTTCTTTCACCTTACTTAGGGGTGGCTTGAAAAATTTGACATTCTACTGCGCACAGTTCAGTCATCTAGAAGAAAAACTTGTGAAATTGGCTGCTTATGAAGTTTTGTGTGAGTCCAATACTTTTGCTGCATCAGGAATGTAGAGTGAAGGGGAGATGAATTTACTTGCCCAAGATGTTCCAACAGGTTGTTTGTAGGACCTGGTATTACAAGTCCCAGGTGAAGCCAGGAGTCACAGCTGAGATAGCCATGTTGTCAAGACGATTTTGCAAGATTTATACTGGGAATGAAGCTTCCTCAGACCTGTTTGATAGTTGAGTCTGTGTTCAAGGTGCTGGTGTAGAAAGTATTTTTTCCTCTTTCCAGTGGAGAAATGATGTTTACAATTCTATCTATCATATGAAAGTTCTCCATTTTAACTATTCAGGAAAGTAGACAGGGTCAAGGTAATTCAGCTTTGAAATTTTGTTTTGAAGTAACTGAGTCTGTGTGACACAAGAAATGGAACTCTAACCTGGTGAATGGCTGATGTCTGTCTCTGCTTCTGTCTCTGGACTCGGCCCATGAGCAGCTTTATAAGCCCATGAGCTAGAATAATAGGTAGTGACGTTTTATCTTCACAGCCAAAGAAGAAATACCTGAGAACAGGAGTGCTAAACGATACCCTCAGGACTCTCCACCATACACTGCTCCTCTTTCCCCTAAGCTTCCCAGAAACGATGTTCATCCATCTGAAGGTAATTACCTTATGGTAGAATTATATATGAGGATTATTTATGGTTTCAGTATTTCCAGGTAAAAAGGACTGAGTACAACATACATGCCTGGTTTTTCTCTAGCCTTTGATGGGTCGGGGTGGAAATATGTTAATTACTGATCGCTGGCGCAGATTTTGCACTTGAGATCTACTGCAAGTTCCAGCATTACTTCTGCTAAACCTGCAGCATTTTCTGTGCAGGGGCTGAGGCTCACAGCTAAGAGATGAAGCCTCCTGTTTCATGTAGGGCTACTGACCAGAAAACCAATTGCCTTGAAATGGATTTGCAGGTAATTTGGAAGCAACTCTTAACTCTAGACTGGGTTCATTAAATGAAAGATGTGCAGCTTGATGATACAATTCATCTGAGTTTATGGCTAGCTGCAAGTGGAAGTTGTGCTGTTTCTGCTTTCCTTGCCTCCTTGTTCCTGAAGTGGGTCCAAGCCCACCCCCCTGCTCCTTTTCTGTGGCTGGGTAGTGAGCTGAAGCATTGAGCAAAAGCACAGAAGACATTCTGGAGTCTTATTTACTTCTCTAGAGTGACTTGCTGTGGACTAGGAAGAGCACAAGGAAGGGTTGAGTGGAATGTGGCTGTGGTCAGGGGAGCAGAGTGGCCTCCCTGTGGCAGCTTCCTCTTAGGTTGGTGTAGTTCACAGATAAAGTAACACTTTTTCCTGTGCTGCAGCTCAGCTGAAGTAACTGGGCACATGTCTAGTCTTAGTCTGAAGTAAAGCATCTATGTTTAAATATCAGTGAGAGAGACACCGCAAAATGGTTGACTATTTGCTACTTCACTGTTTAAGACATGACTTTTCCCATCTGATACATACTTTCTCTTCCAGCAAGACATTTGCACATCATTTCCAAAGGCTTTTTTGAAGTATAATGGGGATTAGTTATTTTTCCTCCTTTTTTGTTTTAGTTTGTGATCTTGAAATGCTTTTGTATCTCTTACCATGAGTAGGGGCAGGATATCTCTTCTATGCTTATTAAAAAGCCGTAAGATTACAGTTAAAGCAGAAAAGGATGTAAAATGAAATGCTCCAACTGATAGCTTATTTAAAATTATACATCTTATTGTGTATATTTAACATACATCTTTCTATTTCCTGTAGCTGTTATTATACTGTATATACTATATAGTATTCTGCATTATCAAATTCTGTGTCTTCACAAAAGAAGCTCTGGTTTAATCCCAGAGATATATTATACATTTAAATTATATTTCTGATACTAACTTAATAAGTGTGGAGCACTTAATAACACTCAAATGAAATTGTTTCGTTTGGAACAAAAGAATTGTTTAAGTAGATCTGTAGTGTCTTGTAAGTAATCTTACTCAAGTAAACATGAGTGCACATACTGTTTTTTATTCCTTGTTTGCTAGTGGATCCTTTACAGATGGGGTCAGTGTACCCTTTAAAATATATTTTAAGATAAGTAGTTAATTGTAAAATACAGTTACTTGAATAAAAAATAATTAAAAGAAGTGTTTTTCCATGGTTTCAGAGGTTTGAATTTGTACTCTGCATTTTAACAGGCTAAATGTTCTCTAGCATTGTGTGTTTCCTATTAGGGCAATGTCCTCTGCTGAAAAATCTGGAGGCAATTTGGTAGCGGTCAGTCAAGGGTTGGTTAACGAGAAAGATCTGCCCCCAAAAAGTTCTGCTTCCATTGAGACAGAAGTTGTCTTAAAATAGTTGTTTTGAAATATCATTTGAAAGCAAAATTGAGTAATTGTGGGAAATGGTCTTTCAAACACCATGTTTTCCTTCTGATCTGCTAAGGGATATGCTTTGCAGATTTTGCTGCCTTTCTTGCTCACTAGCAGTTTCTTCTTAAAGTTCAGAAAGATAAAGGAGGAGGGAGTGAGGAGTAACTCAGACTTCTCCTGAAACAGAGTGTTCCTGCTACTGTGTCCAATTACATCATTTTGTTATGTATGAGACAGAACAACTGGCTTTTAATTCCCAGAAGACCCTCAAGAAAACAAAACATCCAGTTCCTGCTAAGGCTTCAGTGCCTAAACAGGCTGCTGTCATCCCTACATTTGAAACTTAAGGCCTCTTACTGGCCTTTCATTAATCTACCCAGAGGTCAGGCATTCTGTAGTGGAACCTCCCATCTCTTTCCATACCTCTGTTATTCACTGCTGCTCAGAATGCTGAGGTAGGCGAACTTTGTCACTCCATGGATTGCAGTGCTCCATTTGCTAGATGCCAGTTTTGCTGGGTTTTTTTGTAGAGAAGCTGGATGGATGAATCGGAAAGTGGATTGGATACTATAGCTACTGAACAAAAAGCCTTCCCTAAAAAATGATGGGAAATATGCTTTTCCACTTAGTCTATATGAGTTTAGAATTTACAGTAAGATAAATTAAAATGCTGGTACCTTGGAGGAAAAAAGCAGAGTTGATCTTTCTCAAATCTAGTATTTGCTTCAGGGTATATAACATCAGTGAGAAATCCGGGATATAATTGGAATGAATGCAATTAAGTTCTTTTGCAATGCAGCCAATTTTTAATATCTTTTTTCTACAGAAATCTTGACAAAGATAAACCAATTATTTAGAAAAAACTCAACCTATATTCTGATTCCTGCTAGTTTACTATAAAAACTTTTAAAAATGTTTTTTTTGTAATACGTTACATGATGTTGGCTGATACATACTTGAAAGTCTAGCTGAAACTCTCTGCTGGGCAGTGTTGTCTTCATTGTTTCATCCTACCTTTCAAGACTTCTGAAATCTGAATCTACAGGTTTAGTCAGTTAAACCTTATACAGCTCCTTTATACAGCTTTGCTGTAACAGTTTAAGGTATCACCTCTGCCTTTTGAAAGGCCTTGGACTGAGATGTGGTTTCATTCTCTACAGCTCTAATTTTCCCTTGGTTGGCTACTTTTTAATTTTATAGTGTGAATCATTGACTTCATCTCTTAAAAGTCTCTCTGAAATTCTGTGGAATGATACCTTTTGTTTTTAATCTTGGTAAGTTGCTGTAAGTCTTCTGAGAAAATGAAGGCTTTTATTTTCTTGTTTGTTTTCTCAGTAGCTTCTTCTTTGCTTTTGTGATTCAGGTCTGAAAAACTAGAAAGTTTTGCAGAGGTTATTTTGAAAGTTATTTATATGAAAGAGAAGGACTTGTATGCATAAAAGCTTCTTTATTCTATGACTGTCAAATTTAGTAAAAGATGTTACATCACCTTGCAGATAAGGAATCCAGGAAGGCTAGACATAAAGATACAGGAGCAGGCTGTCCTCACATGCTGATAGACAAGCATGCACAGAAGACTGTCCTGGCTGAACAGAATTTTTGGCTGGAACTCAGGAAAAAAAAAGGAGTACTGAAGGAGCTGGTGGAAGTTCTCACCTCCTTTCACTTTATTGTACTCTACAGTTATGTGAAAGGAGGTTATTGGGATATGGGAATTGATATCTTCTCCCAACTAATGCTTCTCCCAGGCAATAGGACAAGAGGAAATGGCCTGAAGTTGTGCATGGAAAAGTTCAAATTGGGTATTAGGAAAAACTTCTTCGCTAAAGGCTTGTCAAGCATTGGAACAGGCTGCCCAGGGTTGAATCACCATCCTTGTGGGTATTTAAAAGACATGTAGATGTGGCTCTGTGGTGAACACAGTGGTACTGGGTTAACAATGGTCATCATGGCTTTTTCCAGCCAAAATGATTCTATGCTTCCATTCTGTGATTCTATGGTCTTGCCTTACTGAATTCACTAAGTAGGGAGCTGGCTCTCTGAGAGCCTTTAATTCCCTTTCAGGGTTAAGCTCTTTGAAGGTCAAAATACACCTAACAGTTTTTCCCTGTACGACACTTTAAACAGCATGCAGACAGAGAACCCAAGACCTCATGAAGCAAGTTGAAAGCATGCTTGAGAAGCTGACTGGGTTTTTAAGGAAAATACTCTTCCTTTGGTTTTAATTAGGCATTTGCCCAGGAAATTCTTTAAAGTTTTCATATAAGGGTAGTAAAAAGCTTATTTCAGGAACTTGTTTTGCAGAACATACCAGTTCTTATTCCAAAGAATATGCTGTCTTACTAGCATATGTTTTATAACTTCAGTAGAGTTATGGTAGTGTGGGACTTACACTTCTGTGAACCTGTTAGCTATATTTTTCCAGCTCTTAACTCTCCTGCCAAAGCAGCATTTGTTCATACAGATTTGTACATCTTGCTTCCAACTTCTTTCTCGTGCTAGATATTGGCCTGATGCAAACAGAGGGGAATATCTATGATTGCTAGAGAATGGAGTAGTGTTCCTGTGCGTTTGGTTTTTTTTTCCTCACATAGCGTGCTTCTCTCAAACAGACCTGAACTGAGCTTCATGAATGGGAGTGGAATTTTCAGTAACTGAGCAAACCTGGCTCCTGTCTCATGGCCGAGGGAAAGGGACCTGCTGACCTCGACACACATGGCTTAGAATTAGTATTGGCAGACTAAAAGTTCACAGATCATCTGAGTGGATATTGTTTGTCTTTTGTAGAGTATAAATTCACTGAAAAAGCATAAGAATTAAAATATCATTATACTCCCTACCTGAGACTTTTTAAATTTACTTGTTTCATGGATTTAGTAATTTACTTGTATCTTTAGCTTTCCAGAGTCTGCTCTTAGAGACCCTGAAACCCTGCCCTATGCAAAGCAGGGTGGTCAAAACATGTTACATTAGTGTGCCAAGCACTCACAGCCTTCTGTGGCTTTGTCTGTAACCTCTTCCCTTTTAATAATGGTAAGTACCCTCTGTCTGAGTCTGTTGAGGTCCATAGATAATAATTGTCCACATGTTTTCTTTATGAAGTTAGTAACTCCCTCTGCTGTTTAGAACTTATTAAACAATCATTAATTAATATGCATTTCTTGTTTGTATTAAAAATGTATTGCCAAATCAATGCTCTTTTAGATGATATGTTTAAAAAAACAATGAAAATTCTTGACTAAAATTATATGATGTATCAATATTTACAGCAGACAGTTTTCTAAAATATCATTTCCTCTGTTGTTTTCCTGCTCATAGCATTCAATAATTTCAGCTGTAATGATTAATGGAAGAATGTCTCAAACTTGACGTATTAAATATTTTGCTACAAAAACAGTGTTTTAAAAAACAATAAGAGGCCAATGATTAGTTGAGGAAAAGGGATAAACATTGAGTCTTGGTGATTGTCTCACAGGAGGTTTACAGGATTAAAATATGTCAGTACCTTCAAGAGAATGTAGCAAGGCCTTAAGTAACAAAGGTGTAATATCCATCACCTTGAACATATTGATGCTTGCTTTTTGTGTAGCAGAAACATTGCCTATAGAGGAAAACAGCACTGCCAAAGAACACCGATTTTCTGAGGATTCTATGGATTCTGCACTTAATTCTGTAAATCCATCAAACCCAACTTGTCGAAATTCTACAGAGTACCGCACTTCAGGAAATGCCGCATATTACAGAAATTCCCATCAGCCAGCAACTGCTACCTCAAATTCAGCCCCAGTCCTGTGCAGGCTGCCCCTGAGCTCTGCTGGGAGCAGTGGTTACTATGAAGTCAGTAGGAATCGGATACAGAGGCGGATTGAAGGTATGCTGTTAAACAAAAACCTTCTAGAGTATGTAACTGCTGCTATTAGCACACAAAGTTATGAATAAAGAAGTTCTTTGCCATTGGAAACTTGCATATGGAGTGAAATGTGCTGTTGCCAAGCATGTCAGGCTTGCTAATGTAACTGCAAATATAGAACTTATGCTTGTTAGTACTAATAGTGTAGGGCAAGCCAGGGAAGGTCTTTCCTGCTGCAATTTCTTTTTGCTGCTGTTATGGACCCTGCAGCAAGCCAGAGCCGACAGGGATAGCTATATGCAGCTCACTTCCTGAACATCTTATGAAATATTGCCATGTTGATGAAATACAGGGATAGAGTTTCCTACATTCTCTCCCTCTGTCTGCACAGCTTCAGTTGCCTTTGCCTCATTCCCAGTTAATAGTATCTTGGGACCCAGGACCAAGTACAAGTAAAACAAATGTCTCTAGGTATGTCACAGTGCTAATGTTTGTGCTGCTCTGAATATTTGCAGTTGTAGAAGTCATTTAAAGACAAAAGGAATAGTTCCGTATTATTAGAAGGAAAATAAAGCTTTTTTTCATTTTAATATATTGCAAACAATGCATAGTAAATGCCTTAAGTTAATATTAAAGTGTCTTATGTGAAATGAAATGTGTTCTCCCTGTACAAACTAGCAGTACTTCTTCCTTTCACAATATTTTTGTATTAAAAGCTGCAAGTTCCACAACTGGACCGGATTTGAATTCACTAAAAAGGGAACCTTCAAGAATATTGAATAAGGATCCTTCCACTTGGTCAATAGAGGAAGTAGTGCGTTTTGTGAAAGAAGCTGATCCACGGGCACTGGCTCCACATGCAGAACTCTTCAGGAGACATGTATGATGCATATCCATTCTGTTCCAGTAGATTGTGTTTTGTTAATCTCTTAAAATACAACTTTCATGTCTATCAATCTGTTTGCAACTGGATGTGAAGTAGACTTTCCTCATGTATTAGAGAGAGGCTGAAAGTTACTTTTCCACCTGAAGGCCCTCCTGCAGTATTATTTTTTTTTCTGTCTTTCAGCCTTGCTAGGCTAACACAAATAGCCACCTCTTTCCAGTGTGTATGGAATAATGCCAACCTGGAAGCACCCAAGTTCTAATGGCCAACATCCCCGGTACCCCTGTGATCCCTGGTGCCTCTAGAGAGGATGGCATTCTTGTGTACAGTGCAGGGCATTTGGTCCTCCTGTTTGGGAGACTTAATCTCCCAGAGCAGAGATTATGTCATTCATTGTTAGCTAGACACTTGGCCATTGATACTAGAATTCAGAGAATCAACTGAAATATTTAATTAATCTGTTTGGGAAAACAGTGTGTAGGGTTTCAGAGGTCCGACTAGATGTTACCTTTAGAGACAGACTGTTACCAGTTTGTAGTAGGTTTGATCTCCCCTACTCCTTCTTGCTGTGCCTTTCTATGGTAGGTTGCTCAGTAAAGGGCTGCTTTCTTATTGTACTGCTGTCTTGGTTTGGAAGACAGGTATCTGTGAAGGAAGGCAGAA
>VWYI01045510.1:108396-123658 GCA_013399455.1 Anthoscopus minutus
GAATTATTCTATTTTGAAAACACAGGGCTCTCAGGCAGAGATATTGGAATAGGAGTAACAGTTCTTTACTAATATATATAATAAGGTAAACCAACAACAATAACTACAGTTAACAACAGAACAGAAAACAGGGACCGTGTGGCAGCTTTCTTGTCCGAGATGGGAAAAGTGGAGGAGAGGCAGTGCCCCGCAAACCCTCTGTGGGCAGTCAGTCCTGGAGCTCCTGCAGGGCTCTGAGGAAAACACCTCGCTGGAATGGCAGGGATGAGCAGGAATCCCAGGCTGGTGGATGGGATGGATCAGCAGCTCCACGGTGGCAGCTGGGGCTGCAGCACGTCCGGCAGGACAGGGGAGCGAGGGCCACAAACGGAGAGGAAGAAGCAGCAGCCGCTCTGTCTGGATGATGGCAAAAGAACCCCAGCTCCCTTCCGGCTGCCCCCACCCTCCCTTTTTCCTACCTTCCCTTTTCCCCCTGAGCCCAGCTGATTCTTTGTCTTTCTTAAACACCCAAGAGATACTAGCCATCAGGTTTCCCCTCAGCTAATGGGGAAAAATTCCAGTAGCTGAGAAGGAGCAAAAGAAGAACACCTAACCCCCAACAACTGCATATATGGCCCTCCAAAAAGAGATTGACTTTCTCTTTAGTAGTATTTTATCCATGTTCTGCTCCAGCTCCTTCTAACAGTTTAATCTCTTGAGTAAGCTGGATTTGAGGGAAAAATCAAAATAACTTCCAGTGGAGTTTCCTGTCTTATATTTTATTCTTAGTTGTATAACAACAGTAAATGTCACTTGTTTTGTCAGGTTTATGTTAAAAAAAGGTAAGACACAGTGTTTCTCTTTATGCTGCTTTCTGGAACTAATTGCCTGTCTATGGTATGTAATGATACTAAGAGCTTAGGACTGTCATTATTTCATCAGCTTCTCAGTCAGACAGTTGAAATCTGACTAAGTTGTCCTTGATCTTGATCCTGACAATCTCTTTGGTTCAAAATGGAAATAGATCTGTCTAATTTCCCATGTTTAGATGGTCATTAGCCCCTTCCTCTGTGTGACCATTTGCACACACATGCCAAAATCCTCCCACGGCTGTTTTCAAGGTTCAGTGCAAGGCTTCAGTGGCTAGATCATTTAATCTCTAACTGCACAGACCTTCCTTTGCAGCTTCTTTTTATTTTTTCCCTTGACCCATTCACTTTTTTTTCCTGGTTGGAAATCCTGATTCTGAGGGCTGTTTGGTCAGTTTCATTTATTCACTGTTATTTTCTTTCTTTAACATCTCAAATATTTAATCACACATTAAAAAGGACTAAAAAAATTAAATTTCAGTTGTCATTTGTAAATTCAAAATTACAGTTAGTGTTTTATATATAGTAAATATATTTTAACTACAAGGTGAACAATTATAATGTACTTTTCAGTTTTACCATGCAGCTTGTTGAAGTAGTTGTCTGTTGTGTTTATTCTCTTCCTTCTGCAGGAAATTGATGGGAAGGCACTACTCTTACTGAGGAGTGATATGATAATGAAATATATGGGACTGAAGCTGGGGCCTGCCCTGAAGTTGTGCTACCACATTGAACGACTTAAACAAGGAAAGTTTTAGCCAGTGGGGATACCACAAACACGTGTGTTCGGATCACACCAAGCTCTCAGGTTCACAGCCATTGCCTTGATTTAAAACTCTTTTGCTGATATAAACCTTTATTTTTTTGAAAGTGCTCTCAAAATGTAAAAGAGATATTCAGGATAATGGTGGGGAGGGATTTGTATTACATTCTAGTATTTTTGCAAACTGTTTCACAGAAAGCTGGCAGGGAAGAACAGTTGATCATACTGGGTGTGGGCAGGTCTGGTAACAATGCTGGAAAGTGTGTTCTGTGTTACAGGCTTCAGCCAATGTGTTCATATCCAGAACCAAAACAGCTGAATCCCAAAGGGAAATAATAAATTAAACCAGCATCAGGTGTTAATAATTTTTACAGTGGTGGCTGCAAACTTTTATATTGCAAGAAAATCTTAAAGTAGAAGATCTCATCTCTAGTGAATATTCTGGTCTTTCAGAAGAGAAGAAGGGTTATGGAAGAGAGGGCTCAATACAAATATAAGCTTTTATAAAGTGTGATTATCAGTCCTTTGGGAAGTTATGAGGACAACTGTATCATATATTGTCAGTTTAGGTAGGCAGTAAATATTTCTGTTTCATGGAAGATCATATTGGCTGTATAAACAGCCTTTTCTGGGACAGATGGATTTCACTGGAACAATGCATCCACATATTAAACATTCCATCTCTTTGATAAGTTTGGCATGGATGTGTGGGTTCATGCTTTTTATATGTACACGTGTATGTGTCAGGGAAATACATACTATATAAAAATATACATACACACTGTACATATATTTTTAGTTTTTTTAATGTGTACTTTGCACTGTGCCAGAGAGAACTGTACATTTTCTTGGTTTTTTTTGTTTTGTTTTTTACCAGTAAATTTAGTTGTATATTACTTTCATTAGCACGTGTTTAATTTGTTCTTGGAGTCAGAAGGTGACAAACAATCAAAAGGTGTCTTTATTCATACAGGCAAGATCCCTGTACTATGCAATATTCCTGGTTATTCATCTCTTAACTCTGAGACATGTATTCAGATGTATATTTGGAAACACACATTTGGTTCCAATGTTTTGGGTTTATATTTCCTGTGAGGAAGTGCTACTATGTAACTGATAAACCTTTTTTTGGGTAAAATTGGTGCTATTTGTATAAGCTGCAAGAAGGAGTGGTGATAATAAAACAGTTTGTTGTCACTGCCAGTTGTAGAATACATCAGGGACAAGAAAATATACTTTCTGTTTAGGAAACTGAATGTACTATATGTAATAGTCAAGTGATAAAAGCTGTTTGTTAGGGAAGGTGTAGTCCTAAAATGGTAGGGTTTATTATATTTCTTAATGCCTTTTTATATGAAAGCATATAGTATAAATGTATTTTTTACAAATTCCTTTTTTGAAAATAACTTTCTTTACCCATAGACTGATACTTACCAGATTTCAGCAGAGGTACTGCTAGAAAACTGTGAATTTTGTGACACACAAGTCCAAGTATTTTGTTATTTTAAGTGACTGCAATGCAATTTCAATTCAGAAAGTAATTTGGGCGCAGAGGATTGTTTTTGTTATTACATCATTAGACATTTGACACTAAAGTTTATCTGTATCAATTTATTTTGCATATCTTTTGTGGTGCATGTATGCTTAGATGAATAATACAGGCATGCCCTTTATAGTAAGAAAAGGTCAGAGCATTGATTGAAGAAACAGAGTGTTTTCTCTTGGTATTAGAAAAATCGTGACTTAACTTTCATATGGTTACACCAGAAATTCTGTATTAAGGAAAAACATCATGCCCCACGTGTTCAGTGTATTGTTTATACATATCTATAATTGTATACTACTTCTTCTATGCTTTATTATGCTGAATTTGGGCTCTTGAGCGTAGAAAGATCTCATACAATATAAGTGGAAGTAATTGACTGAAAACAGTTTTCATTTCTTACATTGGCCTGACATAAGAAAAACAAAGATGTTTAAATTTTCTGTTTGGTCTTTATGGAATGACATTTTTGTACATGGTGCCATTAATGGGTTTAAATATTTGTTCAAGGCTTTCTGTGCACCCTTGTGCACAAAGATAACTGTGATGTTGCTGTACCAGAATTTCTCCATGTGCTGTAGCATGAGATTCAAGCATTCAGTCTTACAGCAGAATATATTTTTTATTCGTTATTTTCAGTGGGATGTTCTTATCTAGCAAGAAAAATAAAATAGTTTGTTCATTGTTGTAACTGTCCATTCTGTTTGATGCCGTGTGGATGTGTGAGCGCTCTCTGCGTAGGCAAGGGTGGCTGCCTGGCATTTGGCGGTTCTTGACTGTTCATGGAAACGTCTGATATAAGGAGGTTTTATTAAAATGGGTAAGATCATTCCAATCTTGTTCATCTGAAGCAATTAATGTTTGAACTTGGGTTGTTCTATGCTTTCAAAATAAGAACTTATATAGTTATTCATCTATTTAGTTTTGTATATCTCATTTTGCAACTTACAGCTTACAGAATTCTCATATAATCACTGGGTAGAAGAGACTGATAAAAACTGTTTGTGCTGTGTTCAGATAAAGACACAAAGTATTTCAAATCAAAGCAGTTATTGGCAGTAAGTCTGAACTTTGTACACTTCAAGCTTTCTTGTTTCTGTGATACAGAAGTCTCTTGTTCCTGTGACTGTTATGAGTAATCAGCCAGTGCCTGAGAAGGAACTTGGATTGGGTTAATGGCAACCACACAACTGTCACTGGCAGATGATGATAACTGGAAGTTGGCAGTGCCAGTAATCCAGGAGCATTTTCAGTCTGATCTCTCTCAGAACATACTTAGTATCTTCTTGACTTTTATTTGATATACAAGACAGTATGATTTAGTCTATTTGTTTCTCCAATTTGCTTTTCTATCAACACGAATCCATCTGTTTATTTGGTTCTGTAACTTTTGGTCATCTTGGAAGAAAGTGCCATAACTCCTCAGTGCATCATAGGACTATTGGAAATTAAAATACTGCTGCCTGGGAGGACTGGCAGCTCTAAAAATTATTTGTGCAGAACACGTTTGCCATGGTGTAATTGAAGAAGGCTGGAGGATAGACCATGGCAGTATACATATTGTAGGACTTTTTCACACGTATGTAGGGAATGACAGTGAAAGACAGCAGTATCGTGTTACAAATGTTGGCTTGAAGGATGGAGCATCTTCCCCTTTTTTGTTGCTTTGGATAAAGACACATAATTTTTTACTTCAGGTGGTAGACACAGGTGCAAAGATGTTCATCTGATTACTCATTATATTTGTAGAATATCTTCTTCCTCTGCAGTCAGGGATATAATTTGCCAAAAGCCATGTTAACCTTCTCTATAGCTCTGACAGTGTTGTGTGAGTCTGTGGATGTGATTATGTAACCCCTGCACGTGACACAAAATTTCTAAATTTGAGTATCTCAAGTATTTCTGTAGGGGAAAAATGAAGCCTTTGGTGGGGATGACTAAAATCTTGAACTTTTAACCTTACCAGATACAAGTTTCTTTGTGCTTGTCTTTGTTTTAATTGAAGTTGAAATGGAGAGAATTGAAATATTGGTACACTGAGGCAAAGCTGGTATTCAGTTCTTCAGCCTTTTCCATGTTCCATGTAGTGAGGTTCCCCGTCTCATTCAGCAGTGGGCCCAAGTTTTCTCCAGTCTTCTTTTGTCAGCTATAGAATGTTGTCTATTTTAATGCAGGATCATGGAGAGAAACACTTTTTTAAAGGGGATGATAGCTATATTTTTTTCTTTGATTGGTCAGCTAGTTACAAAATAGAGTAAAATGAGTGAAGAGGTGTGGACTTCTAAGTAATAAGCATCTTCATCTTTTTGTCCCTCCTTCTGCCGAGTTGAGACTGTGTAGAGTTACACTGGCTTGGCTTGAAGAGGAAAGAAGAGAGACCTCCTTGAGATCAATTTCAAAGGCCATATATTCCTCCTCCTTATCTTTATTACATGTAAAACTGTGGGAGTGAGTAAAAAGTGCTCATTTGGAACTGCCTAAGAGTGATGCAGAGAGACAGAAGCTGATTTCATGTCCATTTTAGTGGTGAAATGATTGCTGCTTTTTTTTCAAGCCTTGATTATAATCTTTCATTCTGTAAAGCTTACTAACTAGCCCATAATCCTGGGATTGTGTTCCCCCACTGTCAGTGTTCCTGTTGTTTCAAAGGTCATGCAGAGCCATTTTGAGACTTATTAAAATCTGAACAGTCTATTGTAAACTCACTGTGTTGTGAGTCTGCAACTGTATCTATATATAACATTTTATATTTTTTTTTGTTTTTTAGTGTGAAAACAGCAGAGATTGGGTTGGGGGGGTTATTTAATAGCAAAGTATTTTGGTACTTTGTTTTCTGGTGGTTTGCTCAAAATAAATCCTCATTATTGTGGCTGTGGTAGATGATGGGAGTCCTATGTGTACTTAAAATATGCCATTACAATGATCCAGTGGGCTTTTAAATTCCTCGCTTACATAATCATCTATCCCTGTCCTAGCAGATCATTTTGATTAGCTGTAATTTGTCCCATTTGAATCAGAATTAGCTTCCATCAACTCCAGAATCTCCCAGTCCTGCTGTACATGCTGAGGAGTCCTGCACAAGCTGCTTCTCCTCATAGCTTTATGGACCACTGCTAGTTTTATTTCAGCTTTCATTATCTGCAGGGGAACTGTTAAGCACTGATAGCAAAGGCTGCACACCTCTACTTCTTTTCTTTTTAAAATACATTGAAGGCATTTTCATCCACAGAGATTCACTTTTCAGCATCCAAAATCAAAGGCCTTTCAGGACAAACAGTAGAAGCAAACAGATGCCAACACAAGGGGAAGGAGACATGTTGTCTGAACAGACAAGTGTGAACAGATGTACAGCTTTAAGCTGGCAGAAACCCTCTCTGCCAATGGATCCTTTCTAGTTGTGACAGCTGGAAGAAAATGAATATGCCACAAAACCACCATGACAATTGCCATTACCCTGTGTTGCCTGTCCCAGCTCTGAGCTCCAGAACTGGAAAGACAAAGACTCATCTGCCCTTCCAAGCGGATGCTGAGGCAGTCGGCAAGGCAGTGGGAAAAAACATAATGAATGGTGGTACAGCCTAGAAAGTCTGGTGTCAAATGCAAGAGGTCATGATTTTACTAAATTTCCCCTTTCTTATATTTAGTTTTTTTCAGTAGTTTTGGAGGCACTCTGTTTCCCCAATCAATTGGGCTAATGCTGTCTAGATTTCCAAGAGTGAGGTTTTCAGATAGGTCTGAACTCTTCCTCAGCTTCCATCTCTCCAAACTAGTGCTGCAGAATAGGTTTCCTCTTATTGAAGACCCTTTTGAGGGAAGGATTTTCCTATGTGCTTCTAACTTCTGCATGTTATGATAAGTAAGGGAAGGACTCTGCAGCTTTTGCTTGCTGTATCTCTGATGTACCAGCTGTTTGTTACTGATTTCAGCCCTTGCCTGGGCATCTACATGCTACTCTGTTATGAACAGATGCCTCTCACCTGTACAGTGTTACTCAAGGTGTGATATACAAAGTGCTTTTCTTTTTAAGTCCCTGTGCTTACATAAGCAAAATAGTGGAGAGGGAGAAATTAATAAATAAATGCTCAATTTTAGTCTGCCCTTGGTTTATGCTTGTACTTTATGGATGAACATAATTGCTTGTTAGGTTCAGTGGGTAATGAGATGGGCCGGTTTTGTTGGTTGGTTGATTTTAGTTTCGGGGGTTTTTTTTGTTTTGTTTTGTGGTAGGGTTTTTTGTTTGCCTTGGTTTTTTTTGTTTTTTTTACCTACTATCAGCTGTTCACTTGTTTTCAAGAGGCCAGCCCACCAAAAGGGAGCATATTACTTTCATACATCTTTGCATTCACTGTAATATATTAATTGTAATTGCCTGGGTGGTGTTCAGCTGCAGGAAATTATCAGGTTGGGGAAAGTGTAAATGTTTTGAAAGAAAACAGAAATGCAAGGCTGGGATGAGTGATAGGGTTTGCTTGCAATAAACATGGAAAGGAAAATACATGAAGAATGAAGTAATGGAAAATTAGGAAGGAGAATAGGTGGATATATCAAGATAAAGTGTTTCAGATTTACAGATGACTTGTATCTTTTGACTGTTCATATTAAGCTGAGATTTTTAAGGGGAAAGTGAGGAATAAACATTTTGAACCGTGTCAGGGATATGAAGTCTTTTATCTTGACATCATTTTATCTGAAAACAAGGGATGAATCCTTGTAATTCCCAGCCCAATTTCTGGGACATGCACTCTCTGTCCTTAAATCGTTTCTTAGCTGCTACTCACTCTTGGTATGATTTCTTTTAAAGCCAGACCAATTTAGGAGCCAAAACCTGGGGATACAGGCTTGGGTTTGACTTACTGTAAGTTCATTTCTTGAAATCATAGTTGTCCAGACTCTTTCTCAGTCTAGTCCATGGGAGTTGAGAGTATGAGTGATCTGACCAGATACCAATATCTGCTTTACAGAGCCTTCTTGACTTCTTGGTTTTACTAGCCAGTTTCTATCACAGGAGCCTCAATACCTATTTCAACTTTAGCACAAGAGCTAATTCCCCACCTAAAGTGCTCTTTGTTGCAAGTAAGCTGGAACAACCCTCTCAATCAAGTCCTCTGTTGGAAGACCTAGCTGGCATTGAGAAGCAAATGTTCAGGTGCACATTACACCAAGCAACGTTGGTCAGGTCCCATGTTCTACCACACAAGAGATAAGGCTTTAAAGTCCAGTTGTTCAGACTATCTAGCCAAAATTCTGTCCATAGTGAGTATTTGTGCTTTCTTAGATCTTAGTTGTTGCACAGAATGCTGTGGCAAAAAGCACACAGCAAGCACTTAAATATTCTGTTGGTGTTTTTTAACCCCAGTCTGACCCCCATGTACACAAATACAGGTGGTTCTAGGTGACTGTGGCATATGCATCACTGGGCTTTTAAGATTGAGTGTGGTGGCTTTGTGCCATCATGGCTGAACTGTGGAGTCTCTGAAGGGTAGGTACACGCTCTTTTACACTGGATTGTGCTCTGTGGACCAAGCTTTCAGAGTACATATTTTGAAAGAATTGTTTAAAAAAAAAAATCCACTTGTTACCTTTATATCTTTGAATGCAGGTAGGTTGGGTTGGGGTTTTTTTCCCCTCTATAAGTGAGAAATTACTTGGGTATCAGAAACCTCAAAATAGCTTTCCCATGCTTATTGGTGGTACTTTTAAGGGTTCTCTTTGGGTACATAAGCTCCACAACGAAGGACCTCCTTGTTTTGTGTCCAGTGGCCTGCCCTTGGTCTGTGAGATGCCAATCTAGGACAAATAATTGCCAACTTTGTTCCTAAGAAAGAAAGATGGGAATTCTGTTGATGAGGATGTGGTGAGAAGGATGACATTGAAACAATGCAAAAAATGTGACTGTTTTGAAACAGCTGTGGCCTAAGGAACATTAGTAATCCAAGGAACAAGGGGGGACACACACAGGGTGATGCAGGGATGCAGTGTGTCTGTTACCAGCGTTTCACTGGAAGCACACTTCCAAATGGTGAAAAAATGATGTTCCACTTAGAAAAAAGTAGAAATAGTACTTCCTGCCAGATGTTTGATTAGATAGTATCATGCTGTTTGCTCGTTTAATTTTCATATCTTAGTTTGGAAGAATCTTAATAATTTCAGTACTGGGATATTACGGTACTATTGTAAGAGAGCTTGGGGTATATGGGCATGAAGCAGTACTAAATATTTTAGCGATTAGTAATATTTCTACTCAAACATGAAGAAATGTTTCAGATGGTTCAACAACAGAACAGATTTTCCTAACAGGATTGCAATACCATGATTTTAACAACTGTGGAAAATATGTTTCCCACACTAAAATTAGGGGAGTTGTGTGTGTAGGACTGCCTCAGAGTACTCTGAATTGAAAACTTCAGCATTAAGGGTATATAATATAGTCTAAGAGAAATGCAGCTTTAAATAGGAGGAGGAGGGAAACATTGGGAAAAATGTGAAAGGTGAGTGAAAAAAGCAAATTGCACAAATTAACATTATTAATGTCACTGTGTCAGGCTGTCTGCCTTTGGGAAGGCAGGAACAGACCCCAGAGGAAAACAAGGTCCTTGACTGAGCCCTTCAACATGTTTTTATAAACTTGAGCACAAAAGGAAACTAAAACATCTGGCACCAGGATATTATGCAATGTTGTTTTATGCTGTTTTCACTGTCTAATATTCTTCATGAGAACTGTTAACAAGTCACTGTTGTCGGATCACAGTCCCAAGTTGCCTCTGTGCAAGTGAAGGGGCATAGACTTCTCTGATACACTCCCTTCCATGCTCAGTGGCCACTTCTGTGCCAACAGTTTCCCCTGAAACCTTTCATGTGTAAAGGGGATGATCCTTGAACCCCTATGGGTCAAACCTCTGCAGGGATGTGAAAGGTGGTGTAATCATCAGTGCTCTGGGAGGCCCGAGCAGAAAATAGGTAGCAGTGGTTTAAAAAGTGAGCACTGATCGTGAGACATCATGGCACATCAATTTTTATAGCAGACAGGAGCGTGGGTGGTAGGAGATTATAGGTCACACACGTTACCTCAGGCATGGTTCCCATGCAAAACAAGCTTTGCTCTTCTGCTTCCCTTGTCATTTCTGCTAGGATGGTTTTGCTGCCCCTTTTCCCTGTCCCCTGCTGCCAGGGCAGGGGCAGGAGCAGGAGGGTGCACTGCCTTGTGTGCTCTGCATGTGTGGTTTGATATGGTCTCTCCCAGCCCTCACTTTTTGGCTGCCACTTGGGCTGTGTGTCTGCCTTTCTCCTTGCTCTCACCGAGTGGCCCAAGGTGTCTTTGAACACCTGACACCTTTCTTTTCTCTCTCTGTCAGCCGCTCATGGCCAAAGGCTGTCATTTTGCTTCTCTCTTTCATTCTCTGTGTGGCTGCTTGCTAACTTCAATAAAGGTGCAATGCTAACAGGCTTGGATCTTGTCTCAGCTTCCATGGCCTGCTTCCCCTCCCTGTTCTCTACCTTGTCCTTGCACTTACAGTTGTCTGTGCCTTACCTGAATGGCTTGGTGTTCTCCCAACCTAGAAACTGCCCAGTCCAGGTCAGTTCTTTGTCTGAGAAGCTGCTTTTGGATTAATTTATTTTGCTAACAGCTAACTCCATGTGTGGAAGCCTTAGATATGCACCCCTGGTACTGGAGCTGTGCTTTGGGCAGCATAGGGGAACGCTGTCCTGTGTAAGAAAGCTGGTACATCTGAGCACTCCTGCCCCCGAGGCTACCCTGTCCCATGGCCTTCATCAGAGATGTGCAGCCCTTCTGTCTGCCTTTAGTTGTATTTAATTTCTGGATTCCTGCAAAGCCCCTGCCTGACAGGGGGAAGAGAGCAGAGGGAGAGGTAAAACAATCCCACAACCTTCTACCCTCTCACTCACCCCCTTAATAAGACCCCACCTCTGTCCAAGTCACATGGAGACCAAAGCCAACAAGAGGTGCCCCTGCAGGCACAGCTCCTCGCTCCCTCTCCTCTCTTTTCCCTCTTGCATATACTCATCATTGTAAAATGTCTTCCTCATACCATTACAGCTTAATGACTTTCCCTTCAACTTCACTAGAGGTATTAATGTCTCCATTAACAGCTACCAGAAATGGAAGCTGCATATATCATGAGGCAGCTCCATGTCCTTCTCCTAATACAGAAGTTTCAAAAGCAGTTAAAATGTAGCCCTGTAGAAAATTAATGGCCCAATATACAAAATCTGTAATTGCTGCTAGAGGCAAGGAGGAGGAGGTGAAAGTGCTCAATCTTGGTATAATTAAGTACTTTGTTCTATGGCTGCTTCTCCCCCATGCTGATGGGATGTAGGACTTGTGCTTCACACACAAGGATGGTGGGAGGCAAATGGTCCCTACTTAGCATCATTTGCCCAACAGAGTTCAGCAGCAGGAGAGGTGCCACTGTGTGGCTCCTCTTCCCATGGTAGTCTTGAAGCCTGGGAATGCATGAAATGGCAGCAGGGCAAGGGAGTGCAAGCTGCCCTAAGCCTTCCTGGGAAGATGCTGTTGAGAATATACCCCCTGCCCCTTCAGCTGAGGCACTGGAAAAGCCAGGCAGCAGGGTGGGTGAGCCCAGTCTGCTCTGCTTATCCATTCCCATGGGAGTGGCTCCAGCCTGTGTCACAGGCTCTGGCAATGTTGATGGCAACTGACAGTGCTAGGGAGCCTGCCCATTCTGGGCCTGTAAAGCTGGGGAGGCTGTCCTGGAGTGGCTGAGAGGGATGTTAGGATAATTGGAGCCTGCTCTGGTTTTCCTCAGCCCTGCTTCAGAAGGAAGAGGTTGCAGACACTCCTCCAAGGAATTGGGGCAAGATGTAGCCACATGGCTGCTGGTCTGGTCTACTGTTACTACCAGTACCAGTTGGCTTTAAACTCAATTTGTTGTCTCCAGGCATTGGGTGTTTGACAGTGTTTGTATGGGTTTATAATGTTATAAAGCTGATTTAGCCTAATTTGCTGTAAGGGTTTCTGGAGCCTGTGGTCTAAATTCAGTTAAACCAGACCTCTCTGTGTGTAGAGTGGGCTGGGTCGTACCCTCAGCATTGATGCTCCCAGTAAAGGCCTCTGAAGGAGAGGAGGCAAAAGCTGAGCACCTGCAGCCACCAACAGGCTCTGCCTGTCCCAGAAGTCCTATGGCCAGCAGGAGGGGCAGCAGTGGATGGAGGCCCTCTCTGCCTGCTGAGGATGCCATGGGTAATGAGTTAGACAAGGACAGCAAGGACTGGAGCAGTTGGTGCAGCAGATGCTGTCACCAGTGTGAAACACTTCTTGAAAAAAAAGGAACTTATTTTGAACTTGCTTCTGTCAACCTCAAAATAAAAATGACAGCAGACAATTCGGTGACCGCCTTATTTTACTCTGGTATAGCCCTGAGGAAAATTCACATTTTCAGTCTAGAATGGGCAGGCTGAAATAGAAGGGGACAGTGACAACTGGGATGGCCATCCCAAGGGACAGTGAAATTCTCAGCCTCTGCACTGCAATAACCAGATGACATACTTCATCAGCAGTTTCTTGGAAGGAGAAAAACAAAGTAGCTGAGTATTTTCAATTAAGAAAAAAAGACATTTTTAAAAAAATACAGTCAGATGACTAAACATTAATGAATCCATCAACACTTTATGCTTTTCTGAACGTTGTCAGTTCTGCCACCTCAGGGAAAAATAAAAGGCTTTAAAATACTTAAAAAAGCAAGAGTTTGACAGAACTGATGCTGTGCCTATGTGGAAGTCTTCCATTTTTGTATTAAGCAAGAATGCAGTGATCCTTCAGCCAAGGAAAAGAGAAACATCGTGCCCTTCCTAACCTCATAGTGCAGATTCATTTTCCAAATACTGAACTGGTGTCTGCTGCTATAAACTTGCAACAGATGTTGGCATGACACTGGTGCCTATGGGTGTGAGTAGACTTGAGACACTGAAGATGCTCCTTTGAGAAACTTCTCATTGTATGAACAACTGCAAAAACCTTCCCAAAGCTGTCCAAGAGTCTTAGAAGTAGGTTGGCTGCAGCTAGGCAAAGGCAGGCACAGTTAGTAAGTGACAGAATCCAGCTGATGGCTTTACAATGGCTGTTTTTACTTAGGCAGTCCTGATGCACTGCCAGGAACATGTAATTTGAAATGGTAACAAAAGTTTTCTACAGGTTTAGACACAAAAAGGCAGTGCCCACCAAAAATTATCCTCCTCCTCTCGCATTTTTCCTTCTGTCAGGATGTTTTTACCAGTGAGCTGTGTGAACTTCGAAGCCAACAGACAGTAATTCACCTCTAGCTCATTTCCACAGACAAGTGCAAAATTGTAACCTAGCAGAACTTTTACTTAATTGTATATCCACATTTCTCCAGTGACATGGGGGTCTTTATACACTGCTGAGTGATAAAGTCTCACAGCTCTGCTCTTTTATGTGCATTGATTTCAGCCATTAAAGAAACGTAGAAGACAATAAACAACTTTTCCATATAGCTGTAGTCAGGCTGGGAAAAATTATGTGATTCTTTTTTCCCCTCCTGCCCCCTGGTAACCGAATTCCCCTGACTTTCAGGCTTTTCTATTTTAAATGACTGATAACATTACTTAAGATGGCTTGCTATGGGCCGCACAGGGAATCTATCTTAGGGGTGCACTAGGCTGTAGCACTCACTCCTCTGGTAGCTCATTTGGGTGCATCATTAGCAGCTGCTGTGACGTGCTCTTCGACACTGCCGCAGGACAAGATAATTTTTCTTAGCCTGCTATTTTTTTTTAAAACATTTTAGGCTCATCACAAGTCAGTTGGGGCACTTTACAGCTTACAGACTTTTTGCATGACCTTCTGTGTAGACTGAAAGTGATTCGGAAATGAGAAAAGAATGCTGCAACCAATTAGCACGTACAAACATTTATTTTGAAATTTCCATTCCGACTGTTATGAAGAGTTACATCATCAAAGCACTTTATGGCAGTGAAAATAGCTCTTACCCCTCTGACTCATCCATTACTCCATTAAAGCTGCAAAATGTGCAATCTGCTTGAAAAATAGGTTGCTTTTTATTCAGTTTCCCATGAAAAGTCAAAATTGGGTAACAAAGAAAACAAAAACAAAAAGAAAAAAAAAAAAAGAAAAAAAAAGAAAAAACCAAACCAACCCAGCTTATAGGGACTCTACATCCAATCCTCTCCCTCTTCCCCCAAAAATAACTTACAAAGATAGTTTAAAGTTTTAAATGAGTTTAAAACCGAGTGCATCTTTTTTATTATTTTTTCTTCTTCTTCTCATAATAATCTTAAAATTCTAAAAACCCATAATTTACTTTCTTGGAAAAAAGGCAGCCAGCCGTTGCTTCTTGATTGGAAGAATATGTATCTCCGGCGAGTTCATTTTCTTTAGCTTTACGCTCCTGTTTTTGACGGGTTTCCTGAGGGCCTCGGCGCTGTCCCGGGGCTCAGGCGGGCTCTTCACATCGTAGCACTGCAGCACCGAGTCCTGGGGCAGGTCCCTTTTGAAGGAAAAGTTTTTGGTGGAGACCCCCGACAGGCCCTTGATCTTGCCGCAGAAGATGGTGGGCACGGCATCCTTGACGGAGACGATGACTTTGGCTGTCTGCGAGGTGCTGACGATCTCGATGTTGTTGCCGGCCTTGGGCTCGCAGCCCGCCCTGCCCGCCTGTTCCACCAGCCACTTCTGCGGCTGCCGCAGCAGCTCGGCCGCGCTGCCGCCCGGGCCCCTGCCGTCTGCCTTGCCCGCCGCCTCCGGGGGCTTGCAGGGGGCGAAGGAGGCGGCTGGCCCGGGGAGCTTGTCCGGCGCGGGGTGGGCAGCGACCTCGGCGGTGGTGGCGGGGCCAGGGCCNGGGACAGGTCCAGCGCCCCGTCCTCGGGCGGCGGAGGCGGCGGCGGCGGCGCGACCTCGCTGGCCCGAAGCGCGGGCGGCCCTTTCATGGAGAGGTCCAACGCCTCGTTCTCACCGCCCATCTTGATGACAGTGTGACGGCTCAGCTGGGGAAACTCCCGTGGGTGGAGGAGTTCGAAGGGCTTCGTCTCCTCCTTCTCCAGGGGTGTCTGGGTGCCCTTGCAGGAGTGGGGGGTGAAGAGTGGCGGCTTGGG